>CATIWR010166765.1:0-25022 GCA_949677035.1 Omphalea diandra | reverse complement strand
TTTGCTAAGTGTATGACTAGGAAATTCGAAATGAGCATGATGGGAGAGCTCAAATTCTTTCTTGGTCTACAAATCAAACAAATCAAAGAAGGGATCTTCATCAACCAAGCCAAATACACAAAGGAAATTCTAAAGAAATTTGGCATGGAAGGATGCAAGGTAGGAAAAACTCCAATGAGTAGTACCATCAAGCTAGACAAGGATGAATCGAGCACGGTGGTAGATGAAAAGAGATATTGAGGTGTGATCAAATCTCTACTCTATCTTACTGCCTCAAGGCTAGATATAATGTTTAGTGTTTGCATGTGTGTTAGGTTTCAATCCTCTCCTAGAGAGTCTCATTTGAATGTTGTCAAAAGGATTTTTAAATATTTACATGGCACTATTCACTTAGGACTTTGGTATCCTAGGAACTCTTCCTTTAGCCTAGTAGGATATTCGGATGCAGATTACGTAGGAAGTCTCTTAGATAGTAAAAACACTTCTGGGACTTACCAATTTATAGGAGAATGTTTAGTCTCTTGGTTTAGTAAGAAGCAAGTATTGGTTGCCTTGTCCACCGTGGAAGCTGAGTTTGAGGTTGCGGATTGTTGTTGTACCCAAGTTCTTTGGATGAAACAACAATTAAAGGACTTTGGCAAAGTAATTGATCACATTCCTATCAAATATGACAACACCAGTGCTATTAATCTTTCTAAGAATCCCATCCAACACTCTAGAAGTTAGCACATAGATATTAGGCATCACTTTCTTAAAGATCATATGCAAAAAGGTGATGTTGTGTTAGAATTCATTGACACTAATCATCAACTTACAGACATTTTCACTAAATCTCTAAATGAAGAAAGGATGAACTTCATTAAGAGAGAATTGGGAATGCTTGATGGAAGCTCCCTCAAGTGAAAATTTATGTTTGATCATATGTTTAATTGTGATGAGTGTGATATGTTTGATTGATGATTGTGATTGATGGTTGTATTATTAATTTCTAGTGGATCACAAGTTTTTCAAAACCATTCATTCTTATCCTTGCTGACTCATAATTCGTTGTCGCTATTATTTCTTCACAGTCACAAATTACAAGTCAATTTCACTCAACTCTCAAATATCAATTCACGGTCGTGAAATATCTTTCCACTGCAAATTTTAGTCATTAATTTCAAAATTCTAACCGTTACAGTACGTATTCCAGAGGAAAATTTGTCCGTTACTCACATTTTCTGGAATTCACATTCGTGACTAAATATTTTGCGAACGTGAATTTGAGTAACCACCTCACATTTATAAGATTTGATGGCCAACTGTTTCCAACCCTTCGTAATTCTCATTCTAGTCATTTTTAGCCGTTGATATACCTCTTCAAGGGCTATATATACCCCATTCAACAGTGTTTTTCTCATATCTACTCCAAACATCTTCTCTTCCTCAAATCACTCTGAAAATCTCTCTTGTCTTCTTCATCTATTACCATGGCCCCAAAGAGAATTTCTAAAGCTGAGAAAGGCAAGGATATAGCACAACCCTCTGCTCCTCTTTCCCTTATCTATATGAAAGGAGTGACCCATGAAGAAAAGGAGACATATAAGGCAAACCTCACTAAAGCCATCCTACCTAACAAAATACCCTCCACCTTTCCACTTGAAACTCTTGGCATCCACAATGAAATCGGAGCATTCCTGTCCAACCTTGGCTAGAATGAATTCAATTTTATAGATGAACCGGGGTATGAGGAGATAGTCCGAGAATTCATATGTATGGTTCAGCTGAGCCGTAAAGCAGAATCTCCTACTGGGTAATACAGTCTCATCTTTCATGCTTTTAGGGATCCGTACTTCATCACCTTCGAGCAACTGTCCTCCCTCTTCAACCTCTAAATCGGTTAGCACATTTCATTCATTATTTCAGCTCTCGATGTTATATATTTAGAATTTTGGGCATAAATTTTTATCAAAGTGAGACACGACCTAAGATCCTCTCTTGCAAAGCACATAAAGTCTTTGCCCTTGTGGATTCTTCACCATATCATCACTTTCTCCATCAATGTAAGGGGTGATGGGAATAAGAACGTCTCACATAAAGTCTTTGCCCTTGTGGATTCTTCACCATATCATCACTTTCTCCATCAACGTAAGGGGTGATGGGAATAAGAACGTCTCACAAAAAGATCTTGCATTCCTCTTCTGTCTTGTGAAGAACAAACCACTCCAAACCAGCCGCTATCTTGTGGATCAACTGATCCACATGAGCATGAAGCCGAAGAGTCAATTTCTGCTCCCCTCTCATATCACTGGAATCTATCGATTTATCGGAGCCCTTGATAAGGATAAGGAGAAACTACTCACCAAGAAGTATCTACCCTCTCAGAACTTTTTGGACCTCCCTTACCTCATTAATGCCAAGGCAATTCATCCAGATTGCTACGTATGGCGCTTTTGGGGCTCAACGTATAGAGAGCTTGCAAGCTTCCAAATGAAAGCGTCTACGTCATGAAGAAGTTTCTCCTTCTGCTCCTCCACCACCTAAGCCTAAGTCCAAAGTATCCCTCTCCACCATCGACAGTAAGCTTGATAAGCTTATACGGATGATGAAGAGATGATCTCTATTCCTCTCCCACCTCCACAGCGATATGGTGGATCTCCAAGAGAAACTCAGAGTTCCACCTTGCCATCTCCCCGACTTCATGGATTTTGAAGATACATAAGATGGGGATGAAGGTGTGGAAGATGGAGATGAGGCTGAGGGTGGCCTCTAAGAGCACGAGGATGACCCTTTTGGATATGACAGTGATTCTCCAGTCTTTTAGATTTTAGGTTTCTCTGTGTACTTTTTCTTTTCTTAGTTTACTTTTTGTATTCGCAAACTTTGTGATCCCACATTTGGTATATCTATAAAAGTTTGTTCCTTTTACATATCTTTGTGTTGAGCAATTACTTTTATCTCTATGAATAATGTTTGTTCCTTACATGTTTTTGCTCCATACTTATTCTTATATTCTTTAATAATTTATGCCTTAAACTTCCCTTTAATTATCTTTCATCTTATTTAACCTTTTTGATCTTACCAAAGGGGGAGAGATAAGATAAGATAAGATACAAGTGAAAATTTTTCCAAAGGAGAGATAACTAATTAAGGGGGAGTGAATGCATAAGTTGAGGGGGAGCAATTAAGAATGAACTTAACTTCACACTTAGAAATCTTTATTAAGCATCTTAAGTGATCATCAATTCTAAGTATGATTCAGTTTTACTTCTCTACACTTATTTTTCACTTTGGAGCAATCCAAGTTGTCAAAATCAAAAAGGGGGAGATTGTTGGACTAGGATGGTTAATCCTAAGTCTAGAATCTCTTTTTATCTTAACAAAGGAAATTGATCATTACTAATATTTCAAATAAGTGTTGATTTTGCAGAAATAGATAAATCTCTCAAGAAGAGATGGAAGGAGTTATTAAACTCCAAAGTAACATATAAATCGCGACTACAATCTAGGATTCGCGACTGTGACTCATATTAAAACATGCTGAAAATCAAGCAGGTGAAATCACGGAGCCATTCTCAGTCGCAATTCATTTAAAAGAAGGAGTCCAAAAATTCCAGACGAATTTGCGATGTGTGTCACGCCTCAGTCACGACTGTGAATTTCGAAGTAACTCGAGATGGCAACAAGTCAATAACCAGAGCATGACCAGTGTCCCAGATGACCGTTGGAAAACAAAAATTGTGAAGGTTATGTGTTAGTAGCGACTGCGATTCATGAAGTGGAGAATGCAAGTTCTGAAAGACGAATTTACGTCCTCAGTCGCTTCTAGTACAAACTAATTCGCGATCGCTATTTCTATGAGTAGGTGAAAGGCAACAACTATTTTTTCCTAGTGAACCAATGAGAAACTACCATGTGTACTAGCTGTTAGACACAAATGGGATTTTTTCATCGCAATTTTTAGCTCCCGTATGGAAATTCGAAATTCGCGACCACAAAAGAGTAGTAGCAACTGCGAATGAAGTTTGTCAAGCATTTAATGCAAAATCTATTTAGCACACTTTGAACATTTTGTACTAGTTTTATTGTAACATCTTTTTGGTGGGTAGAGACTATAAATACCTCACTAAACATATGTAAATGCAAGAGATTTCATTAATTTGTAACCCAAACTCTTGCAATTTTGCTACTCATTCATTTCTTTTCTTTTAGTGATTGTTTGATGTGAGCATAAATACCATTTGTAAAGGTTGTAGTGTTAGGTTGTTAAAACACTCTAGAGAGGTTGTTGTATGAGCCTGAAAAACATAAGTGTAAAGGTTGTTGTGTGAGCCTCTAAAATGCAAGTGTAAAGGTTATTGTGTGAGCCTTTGAAAACACAAGTGTAAAAGTTTGGTGTGAGCTTGAAAACACCATTGATAGTTAGTGGAATACCCAATTACTGAGAATTGGGGAGTGAACATAAGGTCGATTATAGCCGAACCACTATAAATCGTGTGTTCTTCAATCTTCTTCTACCTTTTTATTTTAATTTGTATACACTAATTCAACCCCCCCCCCCCCCCCCTTCTTGGTGCTAAAGGCCAACAATTTTCATTAAACCCCTCAATCAATGAAGGATGAACTTCATAAAAAAAGGAACTGAGGATGCTAGATGGAAGTTCCATAGGGTGAAAATTGATATCACCTCATATTCTTCATTGTATTTGTTTATTTTGATTGATTGAGTGTTATGTTTGATAGTTATGTATGTTGAATGCTTTGGATGTATTAATTCTTTATGCAATTAAGCTTTTCTATGCCAATTTGTTTGAATTAATCATCATTACATTAATTTTATCACATGTATAAAGTCTAATTCTTATTTCTCATTGATTTTCATTTTGCCTTGTAATTCACAGTCGCTACAATCCATTTGCAATCGCTATTTACAGGCACTTGTCAATTTTTATCGAACTCTCAATTTGTTGACAAAATTATCAATTCTTTATATCAATAACAACTAACTTTCTAGTTTTATACTATTAGAATTTGGAATGTTGAGATTTCTCAGTGACCTTACATTTTCACCTAGTCATGTCAAGGTTACAATCACAGCTTCCATAGGAAAATTGATAAAGGCATGACTTCTTTATCTCTATACTAATCAACTTTATAGTTTTATACCTTCAGAAGTCAAAATGTCAAGATCTATCACTAATCTTCAATTATCATATAATCCTCTCACCAGTAAAATCCCGAATTCAATAAGAAATATGATAAAGCTATCAATTTTTTTTTTATCTCAACAACAATCAACTTTCTAGTTTTATACCACTATAAGTGAAAATGTTGAGATTTCTTATTGACCTTCACTTGTCAGAGAATCATCTCAAAGGTATAATTCCAACTTCAATATGAAACTTGATAAAGTTATCAATTCTTTTTCTCAACAATAACCAACTTTCTTATTTTATATCACGAAAAGTCGAAATGTTGAGATTTATCACTAACCTTGAATTGTTTTATAATCATATTATTAGTGCAATCCCAACTTCAATAGGAAACTTGATAAAGTTTTTAGCTCTTTATCTTGGTAGCAACTAACTTTCAGGTTCTATACCATAAGAATTTTGAGATTGACTACAAATCTTCACTTGGCATAAAATAATCTTACCTATACAATACCAGTTTAATAGGAAACTTGACAAAGCTATCAGTTCTTTATCTCAACAACATTCTAGAATAATTCTTTTTAAGCTAAATAACTTTACATTTCTAGAAGAGTTTCAAATATATTCTAATGGATTAAGTGGCCATTTACCAGAGGATATATGGCTTGGAAAAAGCCTTCAATATTTAGCTAGTAATGGAAATTGTTTCATAGGCTCCATCCCAAGAAGCTTAAGAGAGTTATATCTAATAATGGAAGTCTACTATAATACTATTGGAGTATACTATAGTACTATTGGAGTTCATTTCGATATGTATTTATTTAAAATGAATGGAGATTTAAATTTAATGTCATATTATATTTATCATTTTTAATTTAAAATTCAAATTTAAATTCATTGTTGTTTTAAATTTACATGTATCTATCTTAACGGATCTTAAGATAAAATTATTATGTTAGTTAGTATTTATATTAGACTTGAAATAGTTGCTATGTGTTAGTATATATTTATTTTATTTATTTTAGGAGTTTTTATTTTTGAGTTTGTAAAGTTGTACAATATGTGTTCTGATTAGTATATCAGTTTCAATTTAAAATATGAGCTAATAGTTTGTAAATTATCTAATATTTGAGTTTAAAATTTTTCATCAACTGATCATATATATCATTGAGTTTTTTATTTAAATTTTATATTTATATTAATAATTATTTATACAAATAGTAACAAGTAATAAAATTTATATCCAATAATAATAATTAGCAACCAACAACTATAACATTAAATAATAACTAGTAATAGGTTTTTTTTTTTTTTAAAAAAAAAAAAAGCCTAATCAAAACTGGCACTCTGAATTGGTATGAGTCATTAGTTCAAAAAGAGGACGAATGAGGCATGGAGGGATGAAATGATGGACGTTAGCCACATTTCATAAGTAAACTTACCATCGAGGCCTAATTACAATGCCACAGCTGCGTGAGAGAAAACACATCATTCTTATAATAAGTTATCATAATTAGATAGTTTTAAAATTTTCATTCAGTCCTACTATATGAAGAGTGACATAATTGTTAATATTCTACCAAGAAACTCTAAATTATTTGTCAATTAATAGTTAATTCACATATTAGGAGAATTATAACATAAAAATTTTATAAAATTAATTATAAATTCATGTATTATATAATATAATTATAAATTCATGCATTAAATAAATATAATACTTATTTTTTGAATAACTAATTAATTAACTAATTCAAAATTAATATAAATAATAAATTATTATATTTTTTAAAAATTACCTAATTAGATTTTTAATTAAATAAAAAACTAAATTATAATTATAATTAAATTAGTATAATAAATTTTAATAATTATTTTGATGAAAATAAGAAAATCATAGTTTTATGTTGATTTTTTTCTTTAATCTTTTTAAAATTTTAATCATATAGAAAACTAAATGTCTATCATCAGCTATGATTATGGGACGTATAGCAATCCTTGACTGCTTACAAAGCTTCTAATGATCACCTTAGTGTATATATGCATATGACTATGAACAGCAGCAACAGACTAAAAGTCATGAACAGGTCAGCACTGTATGACTATCGTTTCTTCAAGCCTCCTTGCCATTCTTACAACAGTCCTCTGGCTTTGTATTCATGAAGTGCTCCACAGTCCTCTTGACAAATTCACCAACGAGTCCCACAATCCTTTTAGGATGGTAAGATAGGAAATTAGATATCAAAGAATAGATGAGAAGAAGAAGATGGCCAAGGATCAAATAATACTATAAAGACTATTGGCTAAGTGTTTTAGAGACTCATGTTTGTAGAAAGAGAGATTTTATAGCAAACTGAACTTATCTTACAAACGAGAGAATTCTTCCTTATATAGAGTAAGAAGAGGTAAGATTCTCTTGACAAGCTTTAGTGGCAAACTTTAATAATTACACTTATAAAAGAAAGAGCTGACAATTATTACAAACAGATAACACAACAAACTATACAAAGAGCTAGTTGTAAAGTGATACTATTCTACTTTTGAAAAAGCATATTCCTTCTTATCATTTTTTGATGGGCTCATGGGATGGTGACAGGTTCATGATTTCATAGTCTTCTTCTTCTATCTCTGTCTGGACCTTCACATCCATTTTTTCTATTACAAGAAGGTTTTCTCCATACTTCTAGTATAAGTCCTCAAGTTCATAAGGATCTTGAGAGTACCGTTCCGAAAATTGGCTATCTAGTGGTTTGAGCCACTGAGGAGGATAATCTTCTCATTCCTGACATTTGGCATTGAGTTCATTCTTGTACCTGTGAGGAAGGGTATCCCATGGTGCATCTTCTGCCAAGGTTGGCTAGATTTCGTTAGGAATAGTCTTATTTTTTTCGAACATAAATCTTTGGAATTCCTTAAATACTTCATGATGATCCAAAGCATCTGTCCAAAGGGAAAATTGATTTTCCTTATAAAAATGGATACCTGCCAATGTCTGAGGGGTCATGCCAGATGGATCCATAAAAAAAGGCCTATGGATTATGTAAACAGCTTTTTTATTGAGAGCTGTTGCCGCAGAACTGTAAGAGATCCTTGTTTTCATTGCATCTATCCATTTATCCAGTGGTTGGAACCATTCCTAGAAAGTGATCAGATGAGGGTTGTGATAAACCCTCCTTTTAAGCTTTTCAAGGTACTGATTGAAGTGTAGTGGTCTGACCTCTATGGCTATTATATAAAAGTGTAGAAAATACCATAGAAAAATTAAAAGCTCCTTGGGCCAAATCCATCCGCCATGATGAACATCAGTAAAGTCCATAAAAGTGTATACTTTTGGGAACGGATAAAAGGGGTGGAATCCCAGAACTTCCATGAACATACGACCAAAGGTTTTCAGTAAATTGGTTTGATAGGCAAAGATTTGTTGGACTGCCAAGTTAGAAATTTGAGAGTAGGTTATGGGAAGTATTACTTCTGATGGGGTACCAGTACGAAGGAAAGGAAAGTAAGACTTTGGTGGATGAGAAGAAGAGGCTTCAGTAGAAGAGGAAGAGGAAGAAGATGATGATGCCATTGGTTCAATTTGGTGGAAGAAAGAGATGTTTCTTGGTTTGGATAATAAGTTTTGGATCAGGTTGGAGTCTCCTTTTATATGCTTGACATCAAAGGAATATTTGTTGAACCAATCCTTGCACCGAAGTAATTGTGGATTAGGCGCCGTCTTTTTACTTTCAAGGATTTTTGGAAATGAGGAACAGTCTATCAGAACAGTAAACTTATGACCAATTAAATGGAATTCAAATTTTTTAATCCCATTTTTGACTGCTAATATTTCCTTAAAAGTGGAATGGTAGTGCTTTTCTGACTCTTTGAAGGACCCACTTGCATGATCATATATTCTTCTTTTCCCATCTTTTTCTTCTAATAAAATGGCCCCCAATGACTATCACTAGCATTTGTTTGTAAAAATCTCTTCCCATCAGAGGGAATCTGCAAAGGTGGCAGCTGTTGGAGTATTTACTTTAACTGTTTAACCGCATGCGTCTGACTGGAACTCTATGGTGGAGAATCTTTTTTAAGCATGAGCTGTAAAGGTTTGGCATATTTGGCATAGTGGGGAACAAAACTGCGCAAATAATTAGCAATGCCAAGAATTTGTTGGATTTGCTTAAGGGTAAGATTTTCATCTGGAAACTTTAATAATTAAGCTGCAATGTGGGGTCCTGATTGATATTGGTCGTCCTTGAATGTCATCCCTAAAAATTCTATTTGATCTTGAGAAATTTTCATTTTAGTGGGAGACAACATGATACCATATTGCTGAGTCAGCTTCATGAACCTTTTGAGTAGATGAGCATGAGAGTCTTTATCTGGTGAGAACAGGAGGATATCATCAATGTAGATGAAAGCACTATTAAGAATAGGCTCATAAATTTTAACCATTGCTTTTTGGAATAGCAAGGGAGCTATTTTGAGACCAAACGATGTGACTGTCCATTGATAGTGCCTGTTAGGAATACAAAATACCTTTTTGTGCCTGTCTTCTAGAATAATGCCTAATTGCTAGAATCCTGCCTTTAAGTCAAACTTTGAAAAAATCTTTCCCTGTGACAAATGAACAAACAGTGAGGAAATTTTTGGTAAAGGGAATTTGTCATCTTGAAGGAAGTGGTTTAAAGGTTGATAATCAATAACAAGTCGTTTCTTGGCCTTGACTTGTTTTGATATTTTATTAACATAAAAAGCCTGGCAAGCCCATTTAGAAGTAGTAGGCTCAATAAGCCCATGGGCTAAAAGTTGTGAACATTCCTGATAAGCCAGTTCTTGCTCCTCAGGATTCATGCCAGGATGAGTAGCCTTTGTTAGATTGACATCTTCATTAAGTTTGAAAGGTAAGGATATGAAAAAGGTCGGATTGGTCCATAATGGCTTTGGATTCTTGGATAGGAATTCAGTATGGTTTTCGGCACAACATAGGTCTTTTAAGGTTTGAATTATTTGGGTAATAACTGGTGAAAATTGGGCCATACTAGGTTGCATGGTAAATAGGGAAGTAACTGTAGTATAAGGCTGAAAATAGCTTCGAAACTTAAGGCTCGTTGGAAGGACCCTTAATTTGGCAAGCTTCCAGTAGAGATCAAAACCTACAACCAAGTCTTTGTCTAGCAGAGAGGACCCAAGGAATTTCGCATGAATTTTGTAGCCCGAGAAAAACTGAACAGTAACGGGCTTTGCTGTAATGAGGCCCATATGGAAAACTTCTCCATTTGCAGCCCAAAAGTATTTTTTATAGGGCTTCCAATATTGGGTTGGTAACACCTTAGGGTTCATAATAGAAATGTGGCCTCCCGTATCTATGAAGGCCACAACCTTAATGGGCTTAGAATATAGTTCAGGGAAAATTTGAACATAGGCCAGAGGGATTGGATGATCTTCATCAAGCTGCATTTCTATTACTTGAGCCATATCAACAGGTGTTATAGAATAACTACAAGAATATTCTGGTTCGTCATCTTCAGAAGAATCTTGGATTGCAAAAACTGTTTCATCCGAAGGTTCATCTTCTACAGAGAAGAGATATTTTACATCTGCCTTTTCCAGATCAACAGCAGATGAGATTTGGATTTGTTGGATCATTTTTACTGCTGTTTGGGGCTTATTAGGACATCTTTTTGCAAAATGACCCTTTTGACCACAAATATAGCATCTGTTAGATTTTCTTCTTCCTCTGTATTTTTTTCTTTTGAAATATCTCCATTTCTTTTTAGAACCAGAGTTTTGAGCTTTAAGAAATGTTTCTTTTTCTTGCTTGGATAGACACAGGCATCTTCATTCTCTTTGCATTTAATCAGCAAATCCTTTCTTCTATACGACTTCTTTAGAGAAGGATTTTTCTGTCTGTCTAGCATATGGATTATAAACTTTCTCTTGTTGCGTAGTTTTTCAAGACCTTGGATTATTAGTTGGTACATTTCTTTGAATGTATAGTCATTGACAGACTTATCTTTTTGCCTCATGACTTGATGAATGGAAGTGGTCAGGAGGTCTGGCAAGGAAGTGATAAAAGCTTCCTTTAAGTATGGATTACCCCATCCTCCTAGTTGATAGAACTTCTTGGCCATTTTCTGATAATGAAGATCAAGTTCTTTCTTTAGTAGAGAGCAACATTTCATATGAAAGTACTCTATCCTGATTATATCATTTCCTTCTTTGGGTTTTCCTGTAAATTTTGCATAAAGCATTCCCAAGAACTCAGATGCTCCAGGACATTGCACCATTGTAAGCTTGGAGTATTCATCTAGGGCAATATACCAATCTTGGAATCTGCTTGTCATTCTTGAGATGAATTTTTCTAAGACTGTCCTTATAACAACACTAGGCTTCTTTATTTGAGTATCAATCCAAACCCTGAATTCTTGAAATGAATCATTGTATCGATCAGGACTGATGTCTTCTAAGGTGAACCATGGACCTTTTGTTGATGGTCCTGCTTGGTTGGTTGGTCTGTTTGGTTCAGTTCCACCCATATCCTCGTTAGAAAGATCCACTGTGTAAGAGGGAGCAGCTAGAGGAGGATCTGCCTTGTATTAGGCTAGAATTTCTTCATCAGAAGAGTTAGATGAGTAAGTATCTTCTTCTGATTCAGAACTTTGGGAAGAATCTTCTGATTTAGAATTTACCATTGAGAAAGAAGGCATAGATTGTGTATTATCTAAGAATGAATGGATAGGATTGATCATTTGGTTTTCAAGTGGTTTTATAGGTGAGGCTCTAGGTAGTGGTATTTCAAAGGGATCTTGGTATTTTAGTTTTAAGGCTTCAAAATCTTTCTCAATTCTTTCCAGTAGAGACTTAACCTTTTAGATTTCTACTGCTTTCGTTCTGATTTCATCTGTCTACCCTTTGACTTACTAACTGCATTACTTCTTTATGTTTTTCTTCAATATGGATTTGTAAGTGAATCATCAAATCATAAACATCACGTTGGTGCTCACTAGGCCTGTCATCAATCTTTGAAACTTGTTGAGACACCTTATCCACCTTGGATTCTATGGTTTTGAGAAGTTTGTTTTGAGCTTCCGCATTGGTTGACTGCCAATTAAGCACTACTTCGGCCTGAGTTTTACTCAACGGTTGACCTTTAGTATCTACTCCAGTAAGATTCTTTATACGAGACATGGTGTGTTAAGGTTGGTTTGATTTGGTAATGGAGGGAAGTCTTATTCTATAGATTGATACATACAGAGTTATGGTGTAGGGTTAGCTGTTTTGGGTATCCATTTCTTATATTGTGAAGCACAGGAAATGGGTGTTTGGTTGTGAGGTTGTTTGTGGACTGGTTGTTTTGGTACAGAGGGTAGAGTTTGAGGGATTGGACCATAATTGACCAGGTAATCATATTTCCAAATGGTTCTCTAAGAAGACCGATAGATGGATCTCCATCTTCATATCTTTTTCTTATTGAGAGTTTCGAACAACCTTTCTTTTTTCTCTTTGGTTCTTCCTCATCATCGAAACCATACAAGCAAGCATCACATCTGCATTCATCCCAAAAGCAATGACCATCTCACTCAAAAGGATAAATAGGAGAACCATCATTCTCAAAGTAAACAATAGGCATGCCTACTTCAAGCTCATGTGGTGTCATCATGAACTGGGTAGCAAACACATCGCTTTTTTTGTTAGAGTTCTAGCAAACTTTGCTTCAATAGTATCGCCTGCCTTACAGTAATAGGTTGGCTCTATTGATTGTACTAGCTAGGTGTTTTCATGCATATTTTCATAGCTGGTGACCCAGGTTTTTGATAATAATTGCAAGAGCTCATTCCTCGATATTTGATGAGGAATATGGATGCATGTAGGAGCATTTTGCATATCTGCTATGATCAAAAAAACCTCATTCTCATGTGGGAGAGAGAGGTCTATAGAATGATTTTGGATTCTGTAGATCATTTGATAGTGTAGAGTAGCTACAGTAGCAGAGGCTATTTGAGGAGCTCCAGTTATCTGGATCTAGACCTTGAGAGCAGTAAGCACGTGTGGATCTTTGAGAGACATGTTAAAATTAGGGTAGAATGTGAACATCACATATCTCACATTAAGAGATGTTTCTACCGTTCCAATTACTACATGCTGGAACTCAAGGTATCTATTGTCTAGCAAGGCAATCCTTGCAAAGACCGGTAACCCTTTTTTTCCATGATAGCTTACAGCTATATGAATAGCTCCAAAATGGATGTGGGTATATCCCTAGAAGACCCACTGTTGTACAAACTCTAGAGGTATTTCAAGAGTAATAAATTGTTTCGTTCCCGTTGCCGAGATTGGACACTAATCAAAGTTTGAGGATTGTACATACTCTTTTATGACCTTAGGAGTTTGTTTAATAAGAGCTTTAATAGATCTGGTCCAAGATGCTTTATTTTTCTGAAAAGCATCATAAGGGTTAAGGAAAGGTATGTTGGTGTCTTGGATCTTTTGGCTATCGGGGATATAACTGAGTTCATACAGGTAGTCTATTTTGGAAGAAGTGGATCTTCTAAAAGAAGGTGTGGGAGGTATGGAAACAATTAAGGAAGAAGCAGAAGGTTGAGAAGAGGAAGGTGCAATATTGTTTATAACAGGATTATCCATTAAGAACAAGGTGTTGTAGTCTCAATAGTATATCTTTCACCCCTGCAAAAGAAAAAACAACCAGGCTCTGATACCATAATGGACTATCTCACCATATAACTATGATTATGGGACGTATAGCAATCCTTGACTGCTTACAAAGCTTCCAATGATAGTGAATATATGCATTTGATTATGAACAGTAACAATAAACTAAAAGTCATATGAATAGGTCAGCACTGTATGACTATCATTTCTTCAAGCCTCTTTGCCATTCTTAAAACAGTCCTCTGGCTTTGTGTTCATGAAATGCTCCACAGTCCTCTTGACAAATTCACCAATGATTCACACAATCCTTTTAGGATGGTAAGATAGGAGATTATATATCAAAGAATAGATGAGAAGAAGAAGATGGCAGGGGATCAGATAATACTATTAGAGACTATTGGCTAAGTATTTTAGAGACCCATGTTTGTAGAAAGAGAGATTTTATTGCAAACTGAACTTATCTTACAAACGAGAGAATTCTTCCTTATATATAGCAGGAAGAGATAAGATTCTCTTGACGAGCTTTAGTGGCAAACTTTAATAATTACACTTATAAAAGAAAGAGTTGGCAATTATTACAAACAGACAACACAATAAACTATACAAAGAGCTAGCTGTAAAGTGATACTATTCTGCTTTTGAAAAAGCAGATTCCTTCTTATCATTTCTGGATGGGCTCATGGGATGGTGACAGGTTCATGATCTTATAGTCTTCTTCTTTTATCTCTGTTTGGACCTTCGCATCCATTTTTTCTATTACAAGAAGGTTTTCTACATACTCTAGTATAAGTCCTCAGGTTCATAAGGATCTTGAGAGTACCGTTCTGAAAATTGGCTATCTAGTGGTTTGAGCCGCTGAGGAGGATAATCTTCCCATTCCTGACATTTGGCATTGAGTTCATTCTTGTACCTACGAGGAAGGGTATCCCATGATGCATCTTCTGCCAAGGTTGGCCAGATTTTGTTAGGAATAGTCTTATTTCTTTTGAACATAAATCTCTGGAATTCCCTAAATACTTCATGATGATCCAGAGCATTTGTCCAAAGGGAAAATTGATTTTCCTTGTAGAAATGGATACTTGCTAATGTCCGAAGGGTCATGCCAGATGGACCCACAAAACAAGGTCTATGGATTATGTAAACAGCTTTTTTATTGAGAGCTATTGCCGCAGAACTATAAGAGATCCTTGCTTTCATTGCATCTATCCATTTATCCAGTGGTTGGAACCATTCCAGGAAAGTGACCAGATGAGGGTTGTGATAAACCCTCCTTTTAAGCTTTTCCAGGTACTGACTGAAGTGTAATGGCCTAACCTCTATGGCTATAGTATAGAGGTGTAAAAAATACCATAGAAAAATTAAAAGCTCATTCGGCCAAATCCATCCGCCATGATGAACATCAGCAAAGTCCATAAAAGTGTATACTTTTAGGAACAGATAAAAGGGGTGGAATCCCAAAACTTCCATGAACACAGGACCAAAGGTTTTTAGGTGGTTTTGATGGAGGTTATTTCATAGATTCTGCGGAAGTGGTTGTATGCATGGATGAATCTTTAGTTTCAAGTTGAGCAGGAAATTTTCCAGCTCTTAGTTTTTTGTGGAATAGGTCAGTAGCTAAACCATGATGTTCTAGTTCAGTCGTGGTTGGAATATGCAAGGAAGGTGGTTTTATAAGTAAGGCTCTGGGTAGTGGTATTTCAAAGGGATCTTGGTATTTTAGTTTTGAGGCTTCAAAATCTTTCTCAATTCTTTCCAGCTGAGACTTAACCTTTTGGATTTCTACTGCTTTCCTTCTAATTCCATCTGTTTGCGCCCTTTGACTTACTAACTGCATTACTTCCTTATGTTTTTCTTCAACTTGGATTTACAAATGAATCATTAACTCATAAACATCACGTTGGTGCTCACTAAGTCTGTCATCACCCTTTGAAACTTGTTGAGATAACTTATCCACCTTGGATTCTATGGTTTTAAGAAGTTTGTTTTGAGCTTGCTCATTAATTGACTGCCAATTAAGCACTGCTTCGGCTTGAGTTATACTTAACGGCTGACCTTTAGTATCTACTCCAGTGGGATTCTTTATATGAGCCATGGTCCTAATTTGAGTGTTAAGGTTGGTTTGATCTGGTAATGGAGGGAAGTCTTCTTTTATAGGTTGATACATACAGAGTTATGGTGTAGGGTTAGGTGTTTTGGGTATCCATTTCTTGTATTGTGAAGCACAGGAAATGGGTGTTTGGTTGTGAGGTTATTTGTGGACTGGTTGTTGTGGTACAGAGGGTAGAGTTTGAGGGATTGGACCATAATTGACCAGGTAATCATATTTCCTGGATGGTTCTCCAAGAAGATCGACAAATGGATCTCCATCTTCATATCTTTTTCTTATTGAGAGTTTCGAACAACCTTTCTTTTTTCTCTTTAGTTCTTCCTCATCATCGGAACCATACAAGCAAGCATCACATCTGTATTCATCCCAAAAGCAATGACCATCTCGCTCAATGGGATAAACAGGAGAGCCATCATTCTCAAAGTAAATAATAGGCATGCCTACTTCAGGCTCATATGGTGTCATCATGCATGAACTGGGTAGCAAACACACCGCTTTCTTTTGTTGGAGGAGTTCTAGTAAACTTTGCTTCAACAGTACCATCTGCCTTACGGTAATAGGTTGGCTCTATTTATTGTACTAACTGGGTGTTTTCATGTATCTTTTCATAGATGGTGACCCAGGTTTCTGGTAATAATTGCAAGAGCTCATTCATCGATATTTGTCGAGGAATATGGATGCATGTAAGAGCATTTTGCGTATCTGCTACTATCAATAAAGCCTTATTCTCATGTGGGAGAGAGAGGTCTATAGAATGATTCTAGATACTATAGATCATTTGATAGTGTAGAGTAGTTGTAGTAGCAGAGGCTGCTTGAGGAGCTCTAGTTATCAGGATCTGGACCTTGAGAGCAGTAAGCACGTGTGGATCTTTGAGAGACAGGTTAAAGTTGGGGTAGAATGTGAACATCACAGATCCAGCATTAAGAGATGTTTCTACCGTTCCAATTACTGCATGCTGGTACTCAAGGTATCTGTTGTCTAGCAAGGCAATCCTTGCAAAGACCGGTAACCCTTTTCTTCCATGATAGCTTACAACTATACGAATAGCTCCAAAATGGATGTGGGTATATCCCTGGAGGACCCACTGTTGTACAAACTCTGGAGGTATTTCAAGAGTAATAAATTGTTCCATTCCCGTTGCCGGGATTGGACACTTATCAAAGTTTGAGGATTGTACATACTCTTTTATGACCTTAGGAGTTTGTTTAATAAGAGCTTTAATTGATCTGGTCCAAGATGCTTTATTTTTCTGGAAAGCATCATAAGGGTTAAGGAAAGGTATGTTGGTGTCTTAGATCTTTAGGCTATCGGGGATATAACTGAGTTCATACAGATAGTCTATTTTGGAAGAAGTGGATCTTCTAAAAGAAGGTGTGGGAGGTACGAAAATAGTTAAGGAAGAAGCAAAAGGTTAAGAAGAAGAAGCTGCAATATTGTCTATAACAGGATTATCCATTAAGAACAAGGTGTCGTAGTCTCAATAGTATATCTTTCACCCCTGTAAAAGAAAAAACAACCAGGCTCTGATACCATAATGGACTATCTCACCATACAGCTATGATTATGGGACATATAGCAAACCTTGATTGGTTACAAAGCTTCCAATGATCACCTTAGTGAATATATGCATATGACTATGAACAACAGCAAAAATGATCCAACAAATCCAAATCTCATCTGCTGTTGATTTGGAAAAGGCAGATGTAGAATCTCTCTTCTCTATGGAAGATGAACCTTCGGATGAAACAGTTTTTGCAACCCAAGATTCTTTTGAAGATGACGAACTAGGATATTCAAGCAGTTATTCTATAACACCTGTTGATATGGCTCAAGTAACATAAATGCAGCTTGATGAAGATCATCCAGTCCCTCTGGCCTATGTTCAAATTTTCCCTAAACCATATTCTAAACCCATTAAGGCTATGGCCTTCATAGATATGGGAGCCCATATTTCTGTTATGAACCCTAAGGTGTTACCAGCCCAATATTGGAAGCCTTATAAAAAATACTTTCGGGCTGCAAATGGAGAAGTTTTCCATACTGGCCTCATTACAGCAAAGCCCGTTACTGTTCAGTTTTTCTCGAGCTGCAAAATTCATGCGAAATTCCTTGGGTCCTCTCTGCCAGACAAAGACTTGGTTATAGGTTTTGATCTCTATTGGAAGCTTGCCAAATTAAGGGTCCTTCCAACGGGCCTTAAGTTTTGAATTTATTTTCAGCTTTATACTATAGTTACTTCCCTATTCACCATACAGCCCAGTCTGGCCCAATTTTCATAGCTATTACCTAAATAATCCAAACCTTAAAAGACCTATGTTGTTCTGAAAACCATACTGAATTCCTATCCAAGAATCCAAAGCCATTATGGACCAATCCGACCTTTTTCATATCCTTACCTTTCAAACTTAATGAAGATGTCAATCCAACAAAGGCTACTCATCCTGGCATGAATCCTGAGGAGCAAGAACTAGCTTATCAGGAATGTTCACAACTTCTAGCCCATGGGCTTATTGAGCCTACTACTTCTGAATGGGTTTGTCAGGCTTTTTATGTTAATAAAAGATCAGAACAAGTCAGGGGCAAGAAACGACTTGTTATTGATTATCAACATTTAAACCACTTCCTCTGAGATGACAAATTCCCTTTACCAAAAATTCCCTCATAGTTTGTTCATTTGTCGCAGGGAAAGATTTTTTCAAAGTTTGACTTAAATGCAGGATTTTGGCAATTAGGCATTATTCTAGAAGACAGGCACAAAACGCATTTTGTATTCCTAACAGACACTATCAATGGACAATCATGTCGTTTGGTCTTAAAATAGCTCCCTCGTTATTCCAAAAAGCAATGGTTAAAATTTATGAGCCTATTCTTAATAGTGTTTTCATCTACATTGATGACATCCTCCTGTTCTCACCAGATAAAGACTCTCATGTTCATCTACTCAAAAGGTTCAGGAAGCTGACTCAGCAATATGGCATCATGTTGTCTCCCACTAAAATGAAAATTTCTCAAGATCAGATAGAATTTTTAGGGATGACATTCAAGGATGACCAATATCAACCAGGATCCCATATTGTAACTGAATTATTAAAGTTTCCAGATGAAAATTTTACCCTTAAGCAAATCTAATAGTTTCTTGGCATTGCTAATTATTTGCGCAATTTTATTCCCCACTATGCCAAACCTTTATAGCTCAAGCTTAAAAAAGATTCTCCACCATGGAGTTCCGGTTAGACGCATGTAGTTAAACAGTTGAAGCAAATACTCCAACAGCTGCCACCTTTGCAGATTCCCTCTTATGGGAAGAGATTTTTACAGACAGATGCTAGTGATAGTCATTGGAGGGTCATTCTATTAAAAGAAAAAGATGGGAAAAGAAGAATAGGTGCTCATGCAAGTGGGTCCTTCAAAGAGTCAGAAAAGCACTACCATTCCACTTTCAAGGAAATATTAGCAGTCGAAAATGGGATTAAAAAATTTGAATTCCATTTAATTGGTCATAAGTTTATTGTTCTGATGGACTATTCCTCATTTCCAAAAATCCTTGAAAGTAAAAAGGCGGTGCCTAATCCACAATTACTTCGATGGAAGGATTGGTTTAGCAAATATTCCTTTGATGTCAAACATATAAAAGGAGACTCCAACCTGATCCCAGACTTATTATCCAGACCAAGAAGCATCTCTTTCTTCCACCAAATTAAACCAATGGCATCATCATCTTCCTCTTTTTCCCCTTATACTGAAGCCTCTTCTTCTCATCCACCAAAGTCTTACTCTTCTTTTCTTCGCACTGGTACCCCACCAGAAGTAATACTTCCCATAACCTACTCTGAAATTTTTAACTTGGCAATCCAACAAAGCTTTGCCTATCAAACCAAGTTACTGAAAACCTTTGGTCCTGTGTTCATGAAAGTTCTGGGATTCCACCCCTTTTATTCGTTCCTAAAAGTATACACTTTTATGGACTTTGATGATGTTCACCATGGCGGATGGATTTGGCCCAATGAGCTTTTAATTTTTCTATGGTATTTTTTACACCTCGATACAATAGCCATAGAGGTCAGGCCACCACACTTCAATCAGTACCTAGAAAAGCTTAAAAGGAGGGTTTATCACAACCTTCATATGATCACTTTCCTGGAATGGTTCCAACCACTGGATAAATGGATAGATGCAATGAAAACAAGGATCTCTTACAGTTCTGCGGTAATAGCTCTCAATAAAAAAGTTGTTTACATAATCCATAGACCTTGTTTTATGGATCCATCTGGCATGACCCCTCGGACATTGGCAAGTATCCATTTCTACAAGGAAAATCAATTTTCCCTTTGGACAGATGCTTTGGATCATCATGAAGTATTTAGGGAATTCTAAAGATTTATGTTCGAAAGAAATAAGACTATTCCTAACGAAATCTGGCCAACCTTGGCAGAAGATGCACATTGGGATACCCTTCCTCGCAGGTACAAGAATGAACTCAATGCTAAATGTCAGGAATGGGAAGATTATCCTCCTCAGCGGCTCAAACCACTAGATAACCAATTTTTAGAATGGTACTCTCAAGATCCTTATGAACCTGAGGACTTATACCAAAAGTATGGAGAAAACCTTCTTGTAATAGAAAAAATGGATACGAAGGTCCAGACAAAGATAGAAGAAGAAGACTATGAGATCATGAACCTGTCACCATCCCATAAGCCCATCCGAAAATGATAAGAAGGAATCTGCTTTTTCAAAAGCAGAATAGTATCACTTTATAGCTGGCTCTTTGTACAGTTTGTTGTGTTGTCCATTTGTAATAATTGCCAACTCTTTCTTTTATAAGTGTAATTATTAAAGTTTGCCACTAAAGCTTGTCAGGAGAATCTTATCTCTTCCTATTTTATATATGAAAGAATTCTCTTATTTGTAAGATAAGTTCAATTTGCAATAAAATCTCTCTTTCTACAAACATGAGTCTCTAAAACACTTAGCCAATAGTCTCTAATAGTATTATCTGATCCCCTGCCATCTTATTCTTCTCATCTATTCTTTTATATCTAATCTCCTATCTTACCATCCTAAAAGGATTGTGGGAATCGTTGGTGAATTTGTCAAGAGGACTGTGGAGCACTTCATGAACACAAAGCCAGAGGACTGTTGTAAGAATGGCAAGGAGGCCTAAAGAAACGATAGTCATACAGTGCTGACCTGTTCATATGACTTTTAGTCTGTTGTTGTTGTTCATAGTCATATGCATATATTCACTAAGGTGATCATTGGAAGCTTTGTAAGTAGTCAAGGATTGTTATACGTCCCATAATCATAGTTGTATGGTGAGATAGTCCATTATTTTTCTTATATTATCTTCTTAAACTATTTTTACATGAAAAAAATTTTATATTATTAAATTTTTTTATATTTTTATTTAATAAATAAATTAAATTATTAATTATTAACTTGTCATATAATAAAATAAAAATATATTAAATCAACATATATTTAAAATATTATATCATCAATATAATTATTTGATAAATGACTAACATATATCTAAAACTTAAAAAAGGAAAAAGAGGTAATCAACATGGGGTTGCTTCCACTGGCAGCGAGCAAGCAAAAGGTTCAAAGGACACGTGGCTGGCGACAAGTCACAAAAGAAAAGAGTTCCACCCTGAGCTTATTCTGGATGTCATAGTAGGCATTCAGCCTTTAGATTTAGAATGTGTCAAAGGACGACCTTCTCATTAGAATACAATTTAAAAAAAAAAAGAATTAAATTGTTAGTCCATAGTGATTAAGTGATTGACTCAATAAAAAAGGATAAACCCATTCATTTATGAAGTAAAGGAGGAGGATAGCCTAAAAAAATTAACAAAAATCATTCTTTGCCACTCGCGAATGCTGAAACTAAAATTCCTTTATTCTCTACCCATACCTTCACTAATCAACCTGATTCAAAATTTATATATATTAGTTGATTCTTATCTTTATTTTCTTTTTCTTCACTTCTAATTGAATATATCTGATAATATGAATTTTTTGCATATATTTGGAAAATTAGTTTTGTTTCAATTTTTATAAATATATCTTAATTTTTAAAAATAAGTTGTTATATCTCAATTTAGTACTGTATTTTTAATTATATTCTGAGTGTATTTTTAATTCTATTCTGAGTTAAAATGAGGTTAGTAGATGTGTGCCAATAAATGATAATGGCATAACATATATTCAAGATATTTGTGGATTCACTCTAGCTAAAATTATATTAAAAGAAAAAAAAAAGAGAATATACTTTAGTTAGGATCTAAATGGGAAATTATTTTCACTGCATTTCTTCTTTCCCATAACTGTTGGAATTTTTATTATGTGGGCTAATATTAATTATGGGTTGATTTTAATTATTTATAAAATGGACTGAATAATATAATTTATTGATTTGGGGTAAGCCCAATTAAAATGTGATCAATTGAGTTATGGGTTTGTGACATCTTTTGTGGGCCGATATGAAAGACGGTCAGTGTAGGCCTATTTTAACATGGACCTGTGATAGGTGGGCCTGTTAAAATTTATTATAAATAGGCTAGGTCCCCTCTCCTGCCTTCATAACAGAAAACCCTAGTTGCTACGCCCATTGTAACCGTCTTTGAGAAGGTCAAGGAGAGGAAGACCTAGCTTTCGTTTTCAACCATTCTGACAAATTCTTCAAGTGGTTTAATTTCAGCGTTCGTAATTATGGCTCAGAACAATTTGGGATTCAACGCGGAGATAGGTACGTAATTTGTTTTCGTTCAATAATTAGATTTGGTATTCTAAATTTATATACAAGATCCTAAATTAAATATGTTACATGTGGTATCAGAGCCAAGTTTGTACATGATTTAGAACCCTAAATATTTTGTATTGTTAAGAAAAAAAAAATTGGCTGGAGCTAGGGTATGCCACCATAGTTGATTGCCCCTTTGATATATTGAATTTGCCTCCACTA
The DNA here is from genome assembly GCA_949677035.1 of Omphalea diandra. Classification (NCBI taxonomy): domain Eukaryota; kingdom Viridiplantae; phylum Streptophyta; class Magnoliopsida; order Malpighiales; family Euphorbiaceae; genus Omphalea; species Omphalea diandra. The sequence continues at coordinate 2,155 of CATIWR010166765.1, read as the reverse complement.
TCACAGTCTCCTCCATTAGTTCGGATGGTTGGGAGGCTATTAATCTATAAAGGGTCGCAAGATCGATCCGTGTTAGTGAAAAAATTTTTCTGGCAAAGTTATTATTGTATGAATTTGTTATATATTTGTTTGCTCCTACCATAACAAGTTATTCCTTTAGCTCGGCCGGTTGGTGAGGCGCGTAGGTTGTGAAGCATAAACTAAAATCCTTATGTTTCTGCCAAATTTTTTTCTTCTTCTTCTCTTTTTCCTCTCCCTTATGCGTTCACAACTCAAAGCTTCCTTTTGGTTCCAAACCTAAATTGCAACAACAACAAACATATTTGTGATATAATCAAAGATTTGAACCGATTCCAACCAACAAACAATGTAATCAAGGGTTGAATGTTTCTTTCCTCTTTTCTGCGATTGGACAGTTTTCATTTTTTTTTTTGTTTCTTTTCTTTCTTGTTGCAATCCCGGGCAAGATTTGGTCTTGATCTTGTGAGTTTGATATTGTTTGTTTCGTTTGTTGACCGTGATTGAGATTGCGCAAACTGCAGTCAGCATGGTTCCCTTCCAATACGAGTTCAACTTTCTGTGAAACAAAAGGAGTTTCAAAAAAAACTGATATGTTTCGGTTATAATTTTGGTGATCTTGTTATTGTGTTCATACTGTTGTGTTGGTTTTGTTTCGGTTATTGATTGTGTTGATACCGGAGACAGATCGACAAAGTTGCCTTTATCGAATAAAGATCGGCAACTGTGCGGGGCAAGAAAGAAAAACAAAGGGGAAGATGCATGTCGTGGGTCTCGAACCCACGACCGAAGGGAGGAATAACGCAATCTTAGCGGACTGAACCATGCCAATTCCTTGTTAACATCTTATGCGATTGAGTATCTAGATTACACTTATATTTATGTTCATCATTGTGGATTTTAATTTTATTACAATAATTATTAATATATATATATATATATATATATATATATATATATATTTAGATGGTTTATATGCAATTAATTGTCAATCTATTATTTAGTGATATTAATTTTGTGATAAAATTAAATAAATAGATAATAAATATTTACTTTGCACATATATAAGATAATATTTATGTGTTTGAAATTAAGATGTATTGTGTTAGATATCTTGTATATTTTTGGAATATATATTTGTGTTCAGTATGTATTTTAATTGGGCTGTTATAAATCTCTAATTTTATGGGTTGATATGGGTGTTACCGCCAAAGTGGGACACCTATTGAAATTCGTAGAGTTATTTTAAATTTTTGTGAAGGGATAATTCTAAAATTAATGTATTTAATAGCCTGCCCAAAGGAAGTTATCAGATACATTATTTTGGGAGTGCTTGTTATGAAAAGAATATTCCAAATTAATGTATATAATAACTTACCCAAAGGGGGTTATTAGATGCATTGATTTTGGGAGGGCTTGTTGACATGAAGTTATTTGTGATTAGAGGTGTATTAATCTAGAGAGTCTATCTGCCCAAAGGGGATAGATTTCTCAAAACTAGTGTGATCTCATGTGTGTGCTTCAAAACTAGAAATTCTACTGCATGTGCATGTTCTGCCCAAAGGGGAATATGTAGTGATGCTAGATTGTGTAAATTGCAAATTTATTTTGTGTGTAGCCCAATTCTAATACATGCTTTTGTTTTGTTTCAAACAGTCTCCTTTAGTCTCAACAACAGTACTGCAACTATTGAACTTTTGACTAGCACCAATTTTAAAAGGTGGAAAGATGACATTTTATTTGTCCTGGGAATGGGTGAGATTGATTATGTCCTTTATAAAGACAAGCTTGCTAAACCCACCCATGAGAGTAATGTTGATGAAAAAGAACTGCATGCCAAATAGGAGAGATCAAATCGTCTCAGTCTAATGGCCATGAGGAAAACTATTCCTGAGTACCTTAGGAGTAGTTTGTCCACTGATGTTACTGCCAAAGCCTTTCTTGCTGCTGTGGAAGATAGATATTTTGTATTCGATAAGGTTGAGGCTGGGACCCTAATGAGTCAATTAACCAGTATGAGATACAACCAGAGTGGGAATGTGAGAGATTACATTCTGAATATGGTTCACCTCCAAACCAAACTTAAGGGTCTTAAACTTGAGATTTCTGATGAATTTATAGTTCACCAAGCTTTAAA
>CATIWR010166715.1:0-12541 GCA_949677035.1 Omphalea diandra | reverse complement strand
CAAGGTAAACAACGTGTTCGAGATCCACACAATACTCAATGTTACAGTTGTAAGGCATTTGGTCATATTGCCAATCAATGTCCTCAAAAATTTTGCAACTATTGCAAAGTTAAAGGACACATTCTCTCAGAATGTCGAAAGCATCCCCAGAGTTGCAATCCTTGTACCTTTCACACTTCTACTACCAATATGATGAATGATCCTTCTATTGTGGTTACTGACTCTTCCTTTCAGCCAGCATTCCCCTCTCTCAAAGATGATTATATCGGCTCTTTCTGCTCTTGGTCTTACTGGTAAAACTCCCTCACTTTCTAAATTATGGTTTTTTGACTCGGCAGCTTCAAACCACATGACTCCTTCATTTGATATCCTTATTAATGTTAAAAAATATGATGGTGACTTACAAATTGAGACTGCCAATGGGGATCATCTTCCCATCACTTCTGTTGGTGATATTTCCTCCTCTCCATCGTTGAAAAATGTTTTTGTTTCTCCTGACTTATCTGCTCATCTTCTTTCTATTGGACAAATAGTAGAAAATAATTACCAAGTTATTTTTTCTCCTTCTAATTGTGTTGTGCAGGAGCTAGTGTCAGGGAAGACAATAGTGGAGGGACCTAAATGGGGCAGACTCTTTCCTCTTTATCTTAATGCACCAACTAAGCCAATAAGTGTGATTTCCTTATTTTGTAATTTTGTTAAGCATGATTACAAATTATGACATGTAAAGTTAGGTCATCCAAATGATCGAATTCTTCTATCAATGTTAAAATCTAGGGTGTTGAGCAATAAACTTCCTTTTTCAACTAAAGATGTCACTATTGATTGTTATAGTTGCAAAATGGCAAAAAGCAAAACTCTTCCTTTCCTATCTCATCCTAATCATTCATCTCATTGTTTTGATTTGGTGCACAGTGATGTTTGGGTGATTTCACCAGTCATATCTCATGCTCATTATAAGTATTTTGTCACTTTCATTGATGATCATAGCTGCTTTGTTTGGATATATTTTTTGCGATGCAAATATGAAGTTTTTGATGCTTTTCAAAAATTTGTAGCTTGATTGAAAATCAATTTTCCTGAGATATCAAAATCTTTCGATCTGATTTTGGGGGGAATATATGTCTCAAAAATTCTAAGATTTTCTTCGACAGAAGGGAATTATTTCTCAACGAAGTTGTCCATATACACCTCAACAGAATGAAGTGGTGGAGAGAAAAAATCATCACCTTCTTGATGTGATGCGTTCCTTACTTATTGAATCTTCTGTTCCATCACATTTTTGGGTTAAGGCTTTATCTACTACTGTACATCTGATAAATAGACTTGCATCCCCCACTTTTAACCATCAAACACCATATTTTCGTCTCTATAATCAATAACCTACATATACTCATTTACATCCTTTTGGATGTATCTGTTTTATTCTTCTTCCACCTCATGAAAGAACTAAGCTCTCTGCTCAATCTGTGAGATGTGTTTTTCTTGGTTATGCACCACATCAAAAAGGTTATCTATGTTATGATCCCACAATTCAATGGCTTTGTATTTCTCTTAATGTCATTTTTCTTGACCAGCAATATTTTTTCCCCTTCCATGATGCCACCTCACACTTTCCTTCTCATTCTCTTCTTCCTGCCTTTGAGGATGAGGTAAATTCTTCTAATATTGTTTTTCATGATTCTATCACATGATTTAGGCCTGGTATTGTGTATGCAAAGCGAAGTAGTAATGAGGACCATCTTGATGGCCCTCCTATGAGTCCTCTCTAACACCAGTAACTAACATCACCATTCCAACAGTTCGACGGTCCACTCGAATCTCTCGACCTTCCGACAGGTATGGCTATTCTCCAGAGAGATGTGGTAATCATACATCTTTAGTTACAACACTATCCTCTGTTACTATACCTACCTCTTACTCATAAGCTATAAAGCATGATTGTTGGAAATAAGTTATGCAGGAGGAACTTGATGCCTTACAACAAAACAATACTTGGGATCTAGTACCTTGTCCATCCTCTATCACTCCCATTGGGTGTAAATGGTTATTTTCTGTCAAACTGAAATCTGATGGATCTTTGGATTGATACAAGGCTCGACTAGTCGCTCTTGGAAATCGTCAATAATATGGGATAGATTATGAGGAAACTTTTGCTCCAATTGCAAAAATGACTATTGTTCATACAATTTTGGCTATTGCAGCTTCCAAGGATTGGCCCATCCACCAGATGGATGTCAAAAATGCATTTCTTCATGGGGATCTCCAAGAAGATATTTACATGAGGCCTCCTCCGGGGTTGAAGACTTCTAATGTTACAGATATTTGTCACTTCAAATGTTCATTATATGGGCTCAAACAAGCCCTTCGTGCTTGGTTTGAGAAATTTTGACAAACACTTATTCACCTTTCATTTAAGCAATGCCAGTATGACCCCTCTTTATTCTTACAAAAGACTTCCCTAGGTATTGTTATCTTACTTGTCTATGTGGATGATATTATTATCATTGGCACTGACATTGGTGAGATTCAGCAACTTAAAGTCTCTCTACATGCTTCATTTCACATGAAAGATCTTGGATCTCTTATTTATTTTTTGGGGCTTGAAATTCACAGAAGTAGTAAAGGAATCTTTGTAAACCAACATAAGTATCTTCGTGACATTATTCACTTGGCAAGCTTACAAGATTCTACTCCTGTTAATACACCTATGGAAGTTAATGTCAAATATCGACAAAATGAAGGTGATCTCATCCAAGATCCGACATTATATCGGTGACTCATTGGTAGTCTTGTTTATCTTATTATTAGTCGACCAAATATCTCATTTGCAATTAATTTAGTAAGTCAATTTATGGCTTCACCGCATCATTTACATATGGTTGCGGTTAAACCCATTATCTGTTATCTTCTTGGTACTCCCACTTGCAAGCTCTTCTTTCCATCTAGTGCATCTCTTCATCTCATTATTTATAGCGATGTAGATTAGGCTGGATGTCCCGATACGTGACGTTCTACTACAGGTTGGTGCGTATATTTGGGTGATGCTTTAATTTCTTGGAAGTATAAAAAACAAGAACGAGTATCCAAATCCTCCACTGAGGCTGAATATTGATATTATTTATTTTTAATATTTTTTAAGGCTAATTTTATTATTAATTAAGTCTAATTTGAAAAAAAAAATACTAAATAATATCTCCATTTTGGCTTGTATTTTAATAATTTTAGGAAATCTTGAAAATTGGAGCTTACTGATGACTTATGAAAGTTTTCTGGATAGAATTGTGCAGTTTCAGAAGTTCAGGGACCAAAAAAAATTTGACTATTCCAAGGGACCAATTTTAATATTTTTCAGACAGAGTTTAAGTCCAATTTCCATTCAAATTAGGAAGACCCGAGAAGACCATGCAATTGTGGGAAGTTTACTGGCTCCTATTCACAAGAGAGGAAGTTTGGTTTGTTACAATTCCTAATTGGTAGATGATGTTATTTTTCCTAATTTAAAGAGAAATAGGGGACTATAAATAGAGGAGGAAGTCTTTTTAAAAGAGGGAAGAGAATTATTATTAGACTTAATTTTTAGAGAGTTTTTATTTTCTGGAGAAGAAGCTATCCACAAGAGAAGAATTATTAGTCAACCATCAAGCTTGAAGAGAATTGAAGAATACACGAGTTTTATTATGAAAACTTTTCTATTTTATTTTCTCTTTATTTTGATGTTAGTTAGTAATTCAATTATGAACTAAATTAATTAGGCACTTGGGTATGATGAACCCTAAGATGAGTTTTGAATTGTGATTTTTTAGATAATACAATCTTTTCATTATTTATGAAATTCAATTGTATTTGTTCTTTATTTCCTTAAATTGATATATCCGGAATATTGATTATTGTCTTAATTCTTTAAACTTAGATTGAGAAATCAAGTTATTGAATAGATCCAGAACAATTGAAAGGAGTTGTATGTACCCCTAAATATAGGATAACATAAATCTTCCGGATTAGGGTCAAACCTAATAGTGAAATTCAAAGAGTTATAATGCAATTTTTGGGGTTTTAATTAGAAAGAGATTCCAATTAATCAACCTAGAATTAGATGTTAATGATCTTCAAAAAGACTTTAACATACTAAAGGAATTTTCACGGTTCCATAAACATTGAATTAGATTGTATTGTCAGAGAATCAATTTTTTAATAAGTCTTAGGGGGATTCAATACTTGAGTGCTACTTGTCATATTGATCACCTTTTTCCCATTCTCTTGTTCATATTTTCATTATTTTAGTTTGTTGAATTATTTTATTTTAATTAGTTAATTAATTAACTTAAATTTATCGGTTAAATAATATAGAAAGAATTAATACTAGTACTTTTAGTCCTTGAGGGATCGACACTCGATATTCCTACGCTATACCATACTCGATAGGTGCACTTGCCTACTCGATCTACAGGTGTTAGAGACAGATCGTGTCAAGTTTTTGGCACTATTGTCGGGGACTAAAATATTAGGAACATTTTATATCCATTAATTTAGCCATTTTTCTCTTTCTTAATTTTTTTTCTCGTCCTATTTTACCCTTCCTATTTTAGTTTCATTATGGTCTCTAGTCTTTTCAGAGACTTTAGTGGTGTATGACTCGAAGCAACACAACTAAACTAGAACTTGAAGATCTTGAAATAGAGAGAACTTTTCATCAAAATTTAAGACAACAACGTCAAGAGAAGATTGAGCATAATCAAGAGATAGTAATCATGGCAGATCATCAAATGACTATGTTTGACTACGCCAAACCCACCGTGATGGATGTTGGAACAAGTATAGTGAGACCTGTTGTTACAACCAATAATTTTGAAATCAAACCAAATTCATTCAAATGGTACAACAGTCAGTACAATTTAATGGTTTGCCAGACGAGGATCCAAATTCTCATTTAGCTAATTTCTTAGAAATATGCGGCACTTTCAAGATCAATGGAGTTACGAATGATGCCATTCATTTAAGGTTATTCCCATTTTCATTAAGGGGAAAGGCCAAATGGTGGTTGAACTCACTTTCTAAGGATTCTATTACTACATGGAACCAAATGACATAAAAGTTCTTATTGAAGTATTTTCCACCTGTGAAGTCAACAAGATTAAGGAATGATATCTTATCGTTCATTCAATCAGATTCTGAGTCACTTTATGAGACGTGGGAACGCTTTAAGGATTTATTGAAGAAATGCCCACAACATGGGTTGGATACTTGGCTTCAGATTTAGACATTCTATTATGGATTGAATCACATGACTCGTCAAATGATAGATGCAATGACAAAAGGTTCTCTCAACAATAAGACACCAGATGATGCTCAAACATTGATTAAGGAGATGCCAATGAATGGATACCAATGGTAAACAAATTCAAGGAGTAACAAACCTGCTGGTATGTATATTCTTGATTCAGTCACTGCTTTAGCAAGTCAAGTTGAAGCTTTGAATAGGAAGATTGATGGATTGGTTTTAGCACCATAAATGGGTCAAGTGTTGCAATGTGACTCATGTGGAATTGGACATAAAAGCCAAGATTGTCCTAATATGCTTAGAATGCAATAAGAAAAAGTGGACTATATGGGGAACATTCCAAGACCATAAAATAACCCCTACAGTAACACCTATAATCCAGGATGGAGAAACCACCTAAATTTCTCATGGGGGAACTAAGGACAACAAAGGAATAATCCTCCACCAGGTTATCAACAATAACAACAACCACCCTAAGAAAAGAAATCAAATTTGGAAGAGCTAATGACCAAATTCATCCAAGCTTCCAATGCTCGACTCCAAGCTCAAGATGCCACTTTGAAGAATCATGAAACAATGCTGAAAAATCAAGGAACTTCCATCCATAATTTAGAGAATCAAATTGGACAGCTTGCTAAAATGATTTCAGAAAGGCCACAGGGTAGTTTGCCTAGTAATACATAGACGAATCCTCAGGAGCATGTAAAGGCGATCACCTTAAGGAGCGAAAAAGAATTACAAGCTGGACCTAAAGCTCAAATCGAGGAGAAGAGTGTAGCGGAGACCCGAGACTAAGGTGAAGCACGTCCTAAGCCAGTTAAGGAATTCAAACCTACCATTCCATATCCTGCGAGACTTAAGAAAGATAACTTAGATGAACATTATGGTAAGTTCCTTGAACTCTTTAAGCAACTCCACATTAACTTACCATTGGTTGAAGCTCTTTCGCAGATGCCCAAGTATGCAAAATTTCTAAAAGAACTCCTAGCCAATAAGAAAAGACTTGAGGAATTATCTACAATGATCCTTAGTGAGGAATGTTCGACCATCTTACAAAATAAGCTACCTTGAAAGCTCAAGGATCCAGGGAGTTTTACTATCCCCTATCTTATTGGTGATTTAACAATTGACAGGACTTTAGTTGATCTAAGGGCAAGCATAAACCCAATGCCTTATAAATTATTTGCTCAGTTAGGATTAGGGGAGCCTAAACCAACTAAAATGAGTATTCAATTGGGTGATAGATCAATTCAATACCCTAGAGGTATCATTGAGGATGTGTTGGTCAAAGTAGACAAATTCATCTTTCCCCTTCATTTTGTCATACTTGATATGGATGTTGATGTTGAGCTTTCATTAATTTTAGGCCGACCATTTTTGGCTACAGGTAGAGCTTTGATTGATGTTAGTGCGGGTAAATTAGCTTTAAGGGTTGGAGATGAAGAAGTGACCTTTAAAATTTTTGATGCTTTTAAACACTCACTTGATCAAGATGACACTTGTTATTTCATTGATTCTATGGATTGTGCTATTTCTGATTATATGTAGACAATTATCTCTCAAGATCCATTAGAGCTTTGTCTTATTCAAGGAGAAGAGACAAGCAAAGAGAAAGGTGTGAGAGGTGAGCAAACAACCTATCTAGAGGCTAATGACCAATAATAAGGGAGAAAGCTTTTAAGGAGATTGATAGGAGTGAGGAGCATAAATTAAAACCATCCATTGAAGACCCACATATGTTAGAGTTGAAGAAATTGTCTGAGCATTTAGAGTATGCATTTTTGAGAAATGATTCAAAGCTCTCAGTGATTATAGCATATGATCTAAAAGAGGATCAAAAGGAGAAACTTTTAATTGTACTTAAAGAACACAACGGGGCAATTGCTTGAAAGATTTCAGACATAAGAGGAATTAGTCCCTCTTTCTGTACACACAAGATTCTCATGGAGGATGACTTCAAACCAATTATGCAACCACAAAGGAGACTAAATCCTAACATGAAAGAAGTTGTAAAAGCTGAAGTTATTAAATTACTTGATGCAGGAGTAATTTACCCTATTTCTGACAGTTCGTGGGTAAGCCCTGTGCAAGTAGTACCAAAGAAAGGAGGAGTGATGGTTGTTCCAAATGAGAAGAATGAGTTGATTCCCATGAGAATCGCCACCGGGTGAAGAGTATGCATTGACTACCGAAAGTTGAATAATGCCACAAGGAAAGATCATTTCCCTTTACCCTTCATAGATCAAATGCTAGAGCGACTATCAGGGCATATGTACTATTGCTTCCTAGATGGTTTATCTGGTTACTTTCAAATCCCTATTGCTCCGGAGGACTAGGAAAAGATGACATTTACTTGTCCTTATGGTATGTTTGCTTATCGTTGAATGCCTTTTGGATTATGTAATGCATCCACTACTTTTCAATAGTGCATGATGGCAATTTTTTATGAACTCGTGGAAAATATTATGGAAGTATTCATGGATGATTTCTCGATTTTTGGTGACTCTTTTGATTTATGCCTTCATAATTTAGAAATAGTGCTTAAACGTTGTGAGGAGACCAATTTGGTGTTAAATTGGGAAAAGTGTCATTTTATGGTACAAGAGGGTATAGTTTTAGGGCATAAAATCTCGTATAGAGGGACTGACGTAGATAAAGCAAAAATTGAAACTATCTATAAGTTGTCACCCCCGACTTCAGTGAAGGCAATTAGGAGTTTTTTAGGGCATGTCGGGTTTTATAGGAGGTTCATTAAGGACTTTTCTAAGATTGCTAGGCCTTTAACTAAGTTGCTTGAAAAAGATGTGCCATTTTTTTTACTCAAGAATGTTTAGAAGCATTTAACATTCTTAAGAACAAATTGACCAAGGCTCCAATCATGGTAGCACCAAATTGTACTATTCCTTATGAACTAATGTGTGATGTAAGTGATTTTGCAGTTGGCGTAGTTTTCGGACAATGGAAAGACAAGCATTTTCAGCCCATCTACTATGCTAGCAAGACTCTCACGAACACCCAAGAGAATTACACAACTACAGAGAAGGAGTTGCTAGCGGTGGTTTTTGCATTTGATAAATTTAGATCCTATTTGATATTGTCCAAAGTCATTGTTTATACTAACCACTTAGCTCTGCGTTATTTGCTCACTAAGTCAGATGCAAAACCTAGATTAATTCGATGGATTTTATTGTTGTAGGAATTTGATCTTGAGATCTGTGATAACAAGGGTGCTGAAAACCTAGCAGCTGACCATCTATCTCGTTTAGAGAATCCTAATTTGGAAAAGCTCGATGAAGCTGAGATCAATGATCAATTTCATGAGGAGCATCTTTACAGCATTAAAAAGGTAAGTGATTTAGATATTTCATGGTTTGTTGATCTCGCAAATTTCTTGGCAGGTAAAGTTCTACCAAATGGAATGTCTCATCATCAAAAGAGAGTTCTTTTCGGATTTAAAGAATTACTTTTGGGAGGATCCCTACTTATTGAAAATTTATGCGGATCAAATTGTAGGGAGATGTATCCCAACTTCGAAAGGATGGAAAATCTTAGAGCATTGTCATGCTGGACCCGTTGGAGGGCATTATAGTGCAAATAGGACAACCCAAAAAGTCTACGAATCAGGTTTTATTGGCCGACTATCTATAAGGATGCCCAAAGGTATGTAAAACAATGTGATAATTGCCAACGATCAGGTAATATCTCTCGCCGTGATGAAATACCTCAATACTATATTTTGGTATGTGAAATATTTGATATTTGGGGTATTGACTTCATGGGCCCCTTCCCGACTTCATTTGGAAATAAATACATCCTAGTTATTATAGATTATGTTTCTAAGTGGGTCGAAGCACAAGCTTTACCTACAAATGATGCTAAAGTTGTAGTTAAGTTCCTTAAAAAACTATTCTCGTGTTTTGGTGCACCTCGAGCGATAATAACTGATAGGGGTACTCATTTTTGTAATGTGCAATTCAAAAAAGTGTTTCAAAAGTATGGTATTACACATAGAGTCGCAACCCCATATCACCCACAAATAAGCGGTCAAGTTGAGGTAGCTAATAGGGATCTCAAACGGATTCTTGAGAAGACGGTTGCACAATCTGGAAAAGATTGGTCCTTTAAGTTAGATGACGCTCTTTGGGCTTATAGAACGGCTTATAAAACACCTATTGGCACTACGCCATATAGGTTAGTTTATGGAAAAACATGTCATCTGCCTGTAAAGCTTGAGCATAAAGCATATTAGGCTATCAAACTTCTTAATTTTAATCTTGACCTTGCAAGTGAGAAGCGGAAACATCAAGTGAATGAACTTGAAGAATGGCGATTAATGGCATATGAGAACTCTAAATTGTATAAGGAAAGGGCCAAAAAGTATCACAACAAGAGGATTCGTCAATCTAAGCAGTTCAATAAAGGAGATCAACTCCTCCTTTATAACTCTCACTTCAAATTATTTCCAGGTAAGCTCAAATCTAGATGGTCCGGACCGTTCACTGTCAAACAAATTTTTTCTTACGGCACAGTTGAGGTAACTCATCTTGAAAAAGGTACGTTTAAAGTGAATGATCATCATTTGAAACTCTATCTTGGAGGTAGATTCAATGAGAAAATAGTTTATAAGAAGTTAGACCTTCTCAATTTTGAGTAAAAGTACTTAAAGCTCAGTTAAAATTATTTTTTAAAAAAAAAATTAATTATTTCAAAAATAATTTTTTTTAAGAAAACCATTTAAAACATCTATTATATATATATATATATATATATATATATATATTTATTTAATACAAAATTATAAAAATGTAATTTGGATTGGAGTTTTAATTGATGTGATTATTTATTTATTTATTTATTTATTTTTGGTGTTTTTGTTTGAAAAAAAAAAAGTTTAACAGAGGTTGTGCGGTGATGCGCACATCATGTGCACATCACCGCACAAAGGGATTTTATCCCTTTTGTGCTAGAGAATGTGCAGTCCCGACCGCACATATGTGCGGTTAGGACCGTACATGAAAAAAAAGGGATGAAATGTGTGCATTTACAGACCTTGTGCAGTCCATGCCACACAAATGTTCGTTTGACCGTACATGGTTATGGCTATAAAAAAAAACCAACAAACAGAAAACATAATTTCCTTTCTTCTCGACCCACATCCGCATCCTTCTTTCACTCCTTCCCAAGCCGCCACCATCCTCACTCACTCCTTCCCAACCTGCATCCGCCCACCCACCATCCCTACTTCGATTTTTAGAAGTTTTTTTTTTGTAAGTCCTTCCTCTTTATTTATTTATTTATTTTTGTTTGTCAATTTAAATTTTGCCTTAAGGACCTAAGCTTATGTTTTTATTGTTCCTTGTACTTCATTGCGAGTGATTCTGCACTCTGTTTGGATATTAGGTTGCTGAACTATTTTCCTGATAGTGTTATTTATTTTTGGTTATGCTGATGAGCTGCTTTCCCCGAAATTCTCTCATTGCTTCTCATGTCTCGGCGTCAACCTTCGAAACGCCCTGCTCAACTTACTACCAATTTCGATGGCATACGGTTTACTTTCGTGGTCCTTTCGACTTAGTACGATAAGCATATTCTACATAAATTCATTAGTGAATGTTCCATTACTTCAGACGTTGATACGTCACTCTGCATTCGAGCTGCATTTCATACGTTAGGATGGGAACGCATCTTGGATTTTCAGGGTCAATATTACCCTCAAATAGTCCGTGAATTTTACGCTAACATTGAAAACAAAACGACCAAAAATTGTTTAGAGATACATTCTTTTGTTCATGGTCAGAGAGTAATACTCACTTGCGCTTCTCTCGCATCTTTTTTAGGAGTTTTGAATGTCGGTCCTCTACTTGTTTTAGGTCCCAATAGAATCATCGGTTAGCATCGCATCCCAAGTGATGGAACTTACTCACTACCAATTTCGATGACACACGGTTTACTTTCGTGGTCCATTCGACTGGGTACGATAAGCATATTTTATATAAATTCATTAATGAACGTTCTATTACTTCAGACGTTGATACGTCACTCTGCATTCAAGTTGCATTTCGTACATTAGGATGGGAACGCATCTTGGATTTTTAGGGTTAATATTACACTCAAATAGTCCGTGAATTTTACGCTAACATTGAAAACAAAATGGCTGAAAATTGTTTAGAGATACAATCTTTTGTTCATGATCAAAGAGTAGTACTCACTTGCGCTTCTCTCGTATCTTTTTTAGGAGTTTCGAATGTCGGTCCTCTACTTGTTTAAGGTCCTAATAGAATCACCAGTCAGCATCGCATCCCAAGTGATGGAACTTTTAATTTGTCTAGAGCCACTTCTCAATTAGGCTTAGTTGTGTGCTACCAATAGGATCATTCACAGTACTTAGCTAAACACTTTAATACCCGTTCGAGAGTCATAGTTACATTGTTGGCATCTAATGTCTTTCCCAAGGCTAGTGCTCTTAATGAAGTGCGCCATAGTGATGTTTACCTTGCACATAAAATGATCCATGGTTTAGGGAATATCAAAGGTGTCCCTTTAGCTCCCATTTTAATTACTTGCATTCGTGATGTTGTTCGTCTCTCGTGGTCGAACAAAAATTTTGTTTTCCCATGCTCTTAACCAATCTTTTTGCAAGTTTAGGGGTTGATTTTGCAGGTGCATGCATGGTTCCTATGGAGTCCCCAATAACTACTGATACACTCGGCCATTTAAACTTCTTCTCTGTTGATCATGCCCATACTTGACTGTTCCCTATCCCAGCTCACTCACCCTCCGAAGATGATGCTTTTGCTAATGTAGGGCAAGCAAGACCATCACAGGAACCTCTACTAGTAGTTGGTGAACCTACCCAACGTTTACTGTCCCACTTACTTCACGATGTTCGCACATTGCATGAATGCCAAAATCACTTGGAAGATATGCAAAACCAAATGTCTCAACAATTGGTTCAACATGGAGAGCTTCTTATTCAAATTCGGGATTCTGTGCAACGTCTTCTGTCGTGGTTACCTCCACCTGCACCTTGAAATTTTAGGGAAGTTTCCTAATCCCTTTTTTTTTTATTGTGTTATTTTGTGCTAAAAACTTATCCTACATATTGAGGACAATGTGTCTTAAGTGTAGGGGAGGGTTTGTATTATTTGATTAATTGTTCCTATTTTATATTACTTTCTTCATATATATAAATTTTTTTAAAAAAAAAATTTTGATGTGTTATTTGCTTTATTGTGTGAATGCCTCATTATTTGCTTAGTA
>CATIWR010166705.1:0-25836 GCA_949677035.1 Omphalea diandra | reverse complement strand
ATCCAAACTCTCTCTCTCCTTGTGTCATATACATATATGTACATCAAATAAATGTTTGATTGTGTGTAGGATGGATAAAATCTTTATGCATATGTATTTTGAACATGAATGATATGAGTTATGTAAATGAATATGGTTGTTGCAATGTGGACAAGCCATAAGACATGAAGAGTGAAGGAAATACAAATCCACCTATTTCTACTCTAAATGAAGAGCAAACTTAGCAAGAAAGGGACTATATTTTCAAGAAAAATCATCCAAAATATCTCATCATTGGTGATCCATCAAGTCGGATAACAACTAGATCATCTTTTAAAAATGTATGCACCAATCTTGCTTTGATTTCCCTTACTAAGCCTAAGACCATACATAAGTCCATCAAAGATGAACATTGGATACTTGATATGCAAGATGAACTCAATCAAATTGAGAGGAACAAAGTGTGGACTTTAGTTCCTAGGCCTCAAAATCATTCCCTTATTGGAACCAAATAGGTCTTTAGAAACAGGCTTGATGAGTATGGAATTATTGTTAGAAATAAAGGTCAATTAGCAGCCAAAGGCTATAACGATGCAAAGAGAATTTACTTTGATGAGACCTTTGTATTGGTAGCCAGACTTTAAGTAATTAGGATTTTACTTGCATTTGCATTTCACATGAATTTTAAGTTATATCAAATGGATGTTAAAAATGCTTTTCTTAATAGCTATATTGATTAGGAAGTATATGTTGAACAACCTTTTAGTTTTGAAAGCCATTGCTTTCATAACCATGTGTTTAAGCTTATCAAAGCCTTATATGGCTTGAAGTAAGCTCCAGTATCTTGGTATGGGAGGTTGAGCAACTTTCTTGTAAAGAAAGATTTCTCCAAAGGTTCGGTAGACACAACACTCATTTCTAAGGAAAAGAATGGAGACCTATTATTAACGCAAATATATGTAGATGATATCATATTTGATGCTACTATGTTTGATTATGTGAAGAATTTTCTCTAAAGTAATGGTAAGTGAATTTGAGATGAGCATAATCAGAGAACTCAAATTCTTCCTTGGGTTACACATCAAACAAGGAAAGGAATGAATCTTCATCAACTAAGCCAAATATACAAAGGAACTAATCAAATGATTTGGCATGGAAAACAACAAATTGAGCAAAACTTTATTGAGCACCAACATCAAGCTAAACATGGATGAACATGGTAAGGTTGTGGATCAAAAGCTGTATAGAGGAATGATTGGTATTTTACTTATATCACAACATCTAGGCTTGATATTAAGTTCAATGTTTGCTTATGTGCTAGATATCAGTCTAATCCTAAGGAGTCTCATTTGCATGTTGTGAAATACATACTCAAATACCTTGTTGGTACTCCCAACTTAGGACTTTGGTATCCTAAGAGTTCTTCATTTTAGTTGAATACACTTTTTGATGTTGATTTTACAGGGTGTAACTTAGATAGAAAGAGTACTTTAGGCACATGCCAATTACTTGGTCAATGCTTAGTGTCTTGGAGTAGTAAAAGGTAAAACTTAGTTACTTTATCAACTATTGAAGTTGGGTATATGGTAGTTGGTCTTTATTGTCCTCAAATCCTATGGATGAATCAACAACTTTTTGATTACAAAGTAATTGTAAATCAAGTTGCCATTAGGTGTGATATCACTAGTGCCATCATTTTGTTTAAGAATCCCATACAACATTCTATGAGCAAGCATATAAACATTAGACATCATTTTCTTAGGAATCATGCTAATAATGGAGATATTGTATTAGAATTTATTGATACTAACCATCAATTGGTAGATATTTTTAATAAATCTCTTTGTGATGAAAGGATGAAATTCATCAAAAAAGAACTTGTTATGATTGATGGGAATACTTTGGATTAACTTCAACAGGTTCTTTTCTTACCCTTGTCAATCTATATATGGTTACTGGTGGTTGATACTTAATATGTTGCTTGAATTGATTACCATTAAAGTCTTTAGACTCAATAAACTAAAGATTTTAATTGTGTTAATCTTGATCAAAATGTCCATATATTAATTAAATTCATTACTATATCATTGAGTTTGATTAATAATATTCATCAGCTAAGTTTTCAAAATGGTCGCATCTTTGAAAAATTTATTTTAAACTTAGTTCTATTTTGAAACACATGGCCAACAGTCACTGTGTGTTTCCTAACAACCATTGTGTTATTTATGAGTTCCTTATTTTGCTTCTGTTAGTCCCTATAATTGTTTGTGTATTTTCAACAACCATTGTTCTTCACCTAATGGCCATTGCGAGTAGCCACCATCATTAGATGAAGAACACTTGCTCGAGAAAGCTAACGGTCATGTCCAACAACCATTGCTAAAATTATAACTATCGTTGAACACTCCCAATGATTATATTTTTAAAATAAGGGAGCTCATTGAACTTCTATATTCTAACCCTAAAGTCAGTTTACTTTTTGCTTTACAGTGCTTTCTATTCTCTCTTCTCTCAATCTTTTATTGCTATTAGTTTTTTTGCATATTCCCTTGCATCAAACCTTAAACACTCAATCAGTGGTACCTAACCAGACTTAACCAAGAGGTACAAGCAACTAACCTATAAAAACCCTTAACCCTCCTACTCTAGCTCTAGGACAATGGAGAATCTGGCCTCCATGTTTGCCCAATATAAGAAATGAACTGCAGAACCATCCTCAGTTTAACAATAATCTAAGAAATCAAAACCTATTTTAGAACCCAAAGGAAAAGGAAAAGTATCAGAAACAAACCATATTCCTCCCTTACATAAATACTTCCATCTCAAGATTGTAAAAGGGATTCATTTGGCTCTAAAGTTATTGAAGAGGCACCTAGGAGGTGGAAAGTTTCTTAAGTGGAGTGATATTCAAAGATATGGACTAACTGAAAAGGTGGAAAAGCTTATGGTCAGAATTGAATGAGAGTTGTTTTGTCACATCAAGGAAACCTCTTATCTAGAGCTGAAAGTGGAGCTTCTCACTACATTAAGAGTGTTGGGTAGTGAATGTGATGTGTATGCATACAAAGGCTTAATAAAATTTAGATTATTTAGAAAAAAAGTACACCCTTAGACCCAACAAATTGTCTAAGTGCTTTGATGCCACTACCTCAGGGATAACATAGCCTCTTCATAAAATCAAGGTCAATGTGAACCTATTATGGAAGTCTATCATTGATGGGAAGAGCAATTACAATAGCAATAACAACAAGGCATTAAAAATTAATAGTTAAGGTTTGAGAATCCCCATCGATTCATTACATGGAATACAAATGAGAAGATTAGTAAAATGACAATTGCACAATCATATACCTGTTATATCTTTAGTGCATGAAGAACAAATAAAAGATCAACACTTTATTATTCTTGGTGCAATGGATAGATGGACAGGTGGACTAAGCTAATGAGTTTGTGATGGGTCACTACATCATAATAATTGCCATGTGAAAGTCATTCCCCAAACAAAGGATGAACTGGAAGAGAAAAACATTGTGCTGGAGAAACTGCCACACAATGAATCTATCAGTAAGAAGATGCTACTTAGCATTAGGATCTTATAAAGATTGGACTATGGTCTAATTAAAAGAGTACGAGAAAAAGGAGAAATTCCTTAATAGGAAGAGGATATTGAGGACATTAAGGAAGCAATAAGAATAGGGGATTATAACATCAAAAGAATTGGAATAAGTGCTCATACTCTTGCTACATCTAGTCCATCTCACTATCTTTGAGAGAATGGTTCTTGAGCAACTAGAGATAAAGGTTCTTGAGCAACTGGAGACCATTTCCAATGTAGTCCAAAGGGTTAAATCTTCTACCGTCTCCCTACACTAGAAAGTACAAAAACTTTTAAGGGATATGAAAGATATCAACCAGACTCTGGATTGGGTAGTGAAAGGGTTAAACTTGCAACCAGGGACTCCAAGTACTTCAATTGAGCTAGATGTAGCAGATGAGCTCAAGGAAAAACCTTAGAACCATCCCTAAAATTCTTAGGCCAAACCAATTTCCTTACTCCTTCATATTACATATTTACTTTATTTCATTTCTTTTGCCTTTGTTTTCCTTCTCAAAAACTGTTGATGTAATGGACACTAATTTTAATGTAGTAAAATGTTAACTCTTTTCTATTTATACTGTTATTTGATTCCATTTGCTTTTTATTACTATTCTTATTTATTTCTTATTGATAGTGATAAAAAGGAAGAAGGTAAAGGAGAAGGTAATAACAAAGAAGGAGAAGGATGATATACTAAAGGTAAAGAAAAAGGTAAATGTATAGGTGAACAAGAAGAAGAGACAAAGGAAAGCAAATGATGTGATATACAAAGGGAGTATCTATGTGAACTTATTATGAAAAATAACTTGATATGAGAACTTGTTATAATAGTGTATATAATATGAAATTAAGGGGGGAGTAACATGAACATATTATTATAACTTATTCACTTAGTGGTAAATCATATTTTGATATTCTTAAGCATAAGTTAGAATTTGAGTAACTCCATTATATGATGTACACTTTTCTTTTTTGTAAGTTTGATTAACTTTGATAGATTGTTTGTCATAACTTTGACAGATTGTTTGTCATAACTTTGATAGATTGTTTGTCATAACTTTGATAGATTGTTAAACCTAGCTTAGGGAGAATATTAAACCTACCTTGTTTTGATGATTACAAACACATCTAAAAGCTAAACTTTTTCTAAGTTATGTGCATAAAATCTTGCAGGTTCATTAATTTACAGAAAAAGATGTTTGGATAAAGATTTATGGTGAAAACTCTAAGTATTCAATTTCAACGGCTGTTGCCATATTTCAACATGCATTGTGATTCTAGCAATAGGCATTGAAGGATCTTAACAGGCATTGAAATGTCACCCAAGTATGAGTAAAGTCTTCTAGACCTCTCAATTAATGTTTTTCTTTAGCACAATAGTGTTGGATGAATTAATCACTTGAGCTATGCAAGTTGATCTTTACAATGGGGGTGGATCTGGACATCTCAATAGGTGTTGCATTTTCACAATAGGCATTGGATCAAGTGACCTAATTTGAGCAAACTTCTTAAGATCTCAACATGAGTGTTGGATTTTACCAACGGGCATTAGAAAAGTTCCCACGTAGAGCTAAGATCTCTAAACCCTTTAATGAGACATTCTAATAAATGCAATAGGAATTAAGACCATTTTCAATGGGCATTAGAAGTTCACCAACAATAGTTGAAGTATCGTTGAAAATCTTAAAAAACAAAGCATCAAGTTCACATCGTCCTAGAAATTTGTAGCGAGCATTGTTCATATCTTAACAGGAGTTGAAGTTGAATTCTAGGCATTGAGAATTGCTAGCAACAATTGAAGAGTTGTGGAATAAATAATTGAGAAAGTAAAAAAAAAAAAAAAGGAGTGTCTAAGCAAATCTCTATCTATAGCTAGTTATAATGGGCATTTCAATAGTATCAATGACTGTTAAAGTTATATTTTGTTTGAAAATCACCTAGATAATGATTGAACAACAAGTGTGAAGCATGTCTAACAATCATTGAGTATCTACTCTAGTGACAACCTTCTTTCTAATGGTTAGTTTTATGTCTTTGTCTATAAAAAAACTCTCTCACAATGAAAACAAAAAAAGAGAAAATGTTTAAAAAGTGAGTACGTTTATAGTGAAAGCTATCTTTGAATAAAAGGGGTAAAATAAGGGTGATATTGATTACACGAAAAGATCATTGTCCAAGCTTGTAAGAGCAATCTTAAAAAATAGAGTTTGAAGAACAAGCTTTTAGCCTTTTTCTCAAAACTCTTAATCAATCAAACATGCCTTGTAAGTGTATTTTGAATGGCTTATTATTTAAGTGATAGAGTTTTTCTTAACTTTTTAAGTTGTAATCTCACTTAAGAAAACCTTTAGTTAGGAGATCTTAGTAGATATAAAACAATACTTTATGAAAGGTTTAAGATAGTACCTGTAAACTCTTTGGGAAATGCTCTTAGTAGCACCCATAAGTCTACTTGTAATGGCTTAGTTGTGCCTAAAAACTATCAATGTAATGGTAGTTGATAACACTTGTAAGCTATCAAGATAGAGGAAGGCTCTAATGGGAATACTATAGGAGAGGACGTAGATAGGTTGTGTTGAAACTTTATAAATTAGTTATCTTGGTTCTTTATTATTTTTATACTTGTTTTATTTTTTATTACAACCATTGCCCTATTCGACCCCCTTCTAGGGCTCTAAGGGACAACAAGAAGAGATGGGCTTAAATGACTACAAATGGGCAAGTTAAAGATGGGTCAATAAAAGAGTTATGAGTATTCATGATATTTATGCCTACACCATGCTAAATGCTAAGGTAGATGCCCTTGCAAAGAAGCTTAATGGGGTAAGTGTACATGCTATTAACACACCAATGATGAGTTGTGAATGATATGGTGAAGAACATTTGAGTATCAAATGCCAAATGTTGAGTCATTTTTCTCAAAATTTGGTTGAGCATGCAGTTTGTTTCCAACTTCAATAGACAACCCTACAATCCTTATTCTAACACCTATAATCTTAGATAGATGAATCACCCTAACTTCTCATGAAGTAACCATACTAACCAAGCCAACCTTCTCATCCTCTTTGTTTTCCTCATAGGCAATAAGGTGGTGTACCTATAGGCCAACACAGTCAATAAGAGGGGAAACAACCTTGAGATATGTAAAAATTTTTAATTGAAAAGTTTGAGAAGGAGGAGACCAAGCTAGATAAAATAGATAAGCTTACGTTAAGGGTGAACCAAATGGAGCAACGCATAATAGGAATTTACAAATGCAAATTAGGCAATTAGCAAACAACTTTGGTGTTAGATTCCAAGAGGCATTTCCTAACAATATTGAAATTAACCCAAGAATGTAAGGCATTAGCTTTAAGGAGTGGCATGAAGATAATCTAACCCCTCACACAAGAACAAGGATGAAATTGAGAAGGCAACCTTAAAAACACCAAAAATTCCTAAAAATCTTGAGATTTCAAAAACAAAAATTGAGGGGCAGCAACAAATTCCACTTCGAAGAACGGTCATAAGGTGGAAGAAGCCAAAAAAAATGAAGGAAGTAAGCCTACACCAATGAAACCATATGTTTCACCTTTTCTTTTTCCCTAAAGATTGTAAAAATAGAAGCAAAGCAATATGCCAAGTTTTTGGAGCTGTTTAAGCAAGTTTATATCAACATTCCATTTGTCAAGGCTTTAGAACAAATGCTCGCATATGCAAAATTCCTTAAAGATCTTTTGTCTAACAAAAGAAAGTTAGAGCAATTTGTGACAAGAACTCTTTCAAAGGAGTGTAGTGTTATAATACAAAATAAGCTTCCATCCAAACTTAAGGATTTAAGAAGTTTTTTTTTATTCCTTGTCAAATTTTTGATTCCAAATTTGATAGAGAATTATGTGATTTAGGTGCAAGTGTTAATCTAATGCCTCTTTCTATTTATAGGAAATTAAATCTTAATGAAATCCAATCAACAATGGTTACTTTGCAATCAGCAGATCACTCCATCAAATATCCGATTAGAGTGGTGGAAAATGTTCTCATGCGAGTGGGAGAATTCCACATTCCAATGGATTACATTATGTTAGACATGAATGATGATGTAGACACACCTTTGATTCTTAGATGACCATTCTTATCAACTGTAGGGGCCATAATCAATGTTAAGAAGGCCAAACTCACCTTTATGTGATGGGAGAATTGATAGAGTTCAATGTCCTTAAGGCAAGAAAATAGCCTTATCCTATTGAAAAGTGCAATAGAGTGAATGTAATAAATAGTTTGGTGCAAGAAGTATTTCACAATGACCATCATAAAGATCCATTTGAAGCTTACTTGGTTTAAGGAGCATCACAATCACATGATAATTATGAAATTATAGGTGTAACCCATTTCTTGGAAATAAATACTCCATTTAAACATTTCAGGTTTGAGGCATTGGGATAAGGTAAGATTCTTCCCCCCTCCTTCCATTTAAAAGGCTCAATTTCAGAGCTTAAACCTCTCCCTCTTCATATAAGGTATGATTTTCTTGGTGAAAATAAAACTCTAGCTATGATTATTTTAGCTCATTTAACTAAATTGTAGGAGGAAAAGTTGTTGAGAGTATTAAGAAAAAGGAAGAGAGCCATAGGATGGACCATTAGTGATACAAAATGAATTAGACTTTTTTTGCATGCAAAGAATTCTCATGAAGGATAATCACAAGCCATTTATTGAGCACCAAAAGAGATTAAATCCTAATATGAAGGAAGTGAAGTAGGCTAAAATTTTAAAACTTTTAGATACAAGTATTATATACCCAATATCTGATAGTTCATGGCTGAGTCTCATGCAAGTGGTACCTAAGAAAGGTCGGATGACCATAATTACTAGTGAACAAAATGAATTGATTTCAATAAGAACGATCATTGAGTAGTGCGTGTGTATATATTATTAAAAGTTTAATAAAGCTACTTGAAAGGATCATTTTCCTTTGCCATTCATTAATCAAATGCATGAAAGGCTTTCGAGTCATGCCTATTACTCCTTTTTAGATGGCTATTTTAGGTATAATCAAATTCTTATTGCTCTAGAATACCAAGAGAAAACCAACTTCACTTGCCCTTACGACGTGTTTGCTTTTTGGAGAATGCCATTTGGTTTGTGTAATGCACTGACTAGCCCTTATGATGGTAATTTTTAATGATTTTGTTGAGAAAAATATGAAAATTTTTATGGATGATTTTCAACATTTGGAGACTCATTTGATGCATGTTTAGCTAATCTCTTCATGGTTTTGCAGCAATATGAAGAAACAAACCTTATTTTGAATTACAAGTGTCATTTTATCTTACAAAAAGGTGTGGTACTTAGCCACAAAGTGTATGTGAGAGACAATAAGGTGGATAGATAAAAAATAATGAACATTAAAAAGATGCCTCCACCTACATTTGTTAAGGAAGTGCAGAGTTTCCTTGGTCATGTAGGATTTTATTATTGTTTCATTAAGGATTTTTCTAAGATTACAAAAACTCTTTATAACTTGCTTGATAAAGATGTTGCATTTAATTTTGATCAAGAGTGTTTTAATGCTTTTTATAGTTTAAAGAAGGTCTTAACTTCTACGCATATAATGGCGACCCCTGATTGGAGCCAACTATTTGATCTCATGTGTGATGTGAGTGACTACGCTATCAGAGCTATCTTACGCCAAAAAAGGGATTAACAAATGAACGTATTTTATTATGCTAGCAAAACACTTAACTATGCTCAAGTCCATTATGCTACTATGGAGAAAGAGCTGGTAGCTATAGTGTATGCATTTGACAAGTTTAGGTCATATTTGGTGGGTTCCTATGTCATAAAGTATATAGTCCATGCAACAATTATATACCTATTGAGTAAGAAATATGCCAAGCCTTATCTTATATGTAGTGTACTCTTATTGCAAGAGTTCAATTTTGAAATTAGGAACAAAGAGGGGATTGAGAATGCTATTACTAATCACCTGTCACTAATTCAGTCTCAAGAAAGTGGAAACAGTGGCTTGAAAATCAAGGAAGAATTACTGGATGAGCAACTTTTTGTGCTTAATATTGAAACACCTCGGATCACAGGTATTGTTAATTGCATTATGAATGAAATCATACATGTGGATATGTCATACTAGTAAAACAAATAAGTTTTGGCGGATTATAGGCATTATTTTTGGGAGGAGCTTCTTCTTTACAAGCATTGTGCTGATGGCCTTGTTAGGAGGTGTGTGCCTAAGGAAGAAATTCGTGGTATTCTAACACATTGCCATTCTTTAGAGTGTAATGGTCATTTCAGCACCACCAAAAAAATTACAAAGATCTTGCAAAATGGATTTTATTAGCCAAAGATATTTGAAGATATATGGAAATTTGTACATTCTTGTGATCATTGCCAAAAGACATGTAACATATCGAGACATCAAGAAATGCCATTGAATAACATTCTTGAAGTAGAATTATTTAATGTATGGGACATCAATTTTATGGGGATTTTCCCTCCATCATATGGATAACTCTATATCTTAGTTGCAGTTGTTTATGTGTCTAAGTAGGTTAAAGCACTTGCTTCACCAGTAAATAAAGCTAAGGTGGTGATTAGGTTTATTGAGAAGTTCATTTTCTCACGATTTGGGATGTCTATAGCTATAATCAATGATGGTGGAACTCATTTCTACAATAAGCAGCTTGAAACATTACTCACGAAGTATGGAGTCACATAGAGTCACACACAAGATAGCTACACCATATCATCGAGGCGCTAGTGGGTAGGTAGAAATTTTGAATAGGGAGTTGAAGCATATTTTAGAGAAAACAATACCAAATTCGAGAAAAGAATGGTCACAGAAGCTTGATGAGGCATTATGGGCATATTGAACAAAATTTAAGATGCCCCTCAGCATGTCTCCTTATAGGCTAATATTTGGGAAGGCCTGTCACCTTCTTATGGAATTATAGCACAAGGCATATTGGGCTACTAGGTTAATAAATTTTGATCTCAAGATAGCTAGATAAAAGCATCAATTTTAGTTGAATGAGTTAGACGGAGTTTCAATGAATGCTTATGAGAATGCGAGAATTTACAAGTAGAAAATGAAGCTGTGACATGATAAGCACATTCATAAACGTTCAATTGAAGGATAACAATATGTTTTCTTCTTCAATACTAGATTGAAACTCTTCCTTAGAAAGTTAAAATCACATTATTTTAGGCTGTTTATAATAGTTCAAGTGTTCCCGCATAAAGCTGTGGAATTGCAAGGAACCTATGTAAATACATTTAAAGTCCATCAACATAAAGTTAAGCCTTATTTGTGTGGGGAAATAGTGCAAACCAGAGAAAATTTTTTCCTAAATACTTAAGCAAAGTGAATTTTAAGGAAAGTCAAGCTACTGACTATAAAAAAATGCTTATTGGGAGGCAACCCAATAAATTCTAACCAATTTGGTTTTAATTTAATGTAGTTTAATGTTAGGAATAAGCTGCATATGAATCTATTAGGCATAGTAAACTTTTTTATTTTTAAATAGGAGTTCTAGTTGTAATTGGGAAGAGTTAATAATAGGATTTTGCATTTTCTATTTCATTTTAGTAATGGAATTTATTTTAGCTTAATTCTGTTTGTAGGTTATTTGGAAAAAAAAAAATCCAGGTGCAGGGGCCATACTAAAGACGATGTAAGAAATGTAGTGTAGTTGAGAGAAAAAATGATAGAGAAGTGATGGGCTTGATTTTTAATGAAGATGGGCCAGGAAGGGGATGAACTAGGCTTCAAAATAAAAAATTGGATTAAGAACTGATATAGGTTGAAAATGGAATTTGGGCTAGATGAAGTTAAGGAGGTGTTAAGTTTTAATGAAAGATTAGGTATGTTTGAATGTTAATGGATGTGTAGGCTTAGTCTTGGGTGAATAAGAGAACAAATTTAAAATTTAAAAGGCATGTTCTTCCTCTTTTAAACCCTAAAAGAAGCTTGCACAACCTTTCTCATTTCTCAATTTTAACCTACCCAATCGACACCTCATTTTCCCAACCGTTACGAATAAAGATAATTAGCTTATAAGAGAAGAAAGAGAATAAGAAATAATCAAACTAATGATATTAGAAGCCATGGTCTTTAATTATATAAGCTATTGTATTGTTTCCTTCTTACTCATCTTTGCTCTCAAACTCTTAATTGATTGATTCCTTAATTTACTAGATGGTTATTTGATGCCTTAGGTGGGTTCTTCCTCTTTATTAATAAGGTTTTGCCTCCTTAAATAGTGATCTTGAGGTATTTACTAATTATCAACCTAAGAAATTGAAAAGGGAAGAAATTGGGGAAGATTTGAAAATCTCATTGTTGACTATCTCGCACACATGACCATGCGCATGGCCATGTCTAATGATTCTCCCTGACTTGCTTCTTAAGTGCATGGCCATATGCATGACTATGTGTTTTTATGATTAAATTTTGACCTTAAATATGGTCAAATTATCTCAAAATATCATAAAAATTGTAGCCCTATGCCTCAGCTTTCCAATGGCTTTTGAAACAGCTCATTTGGAGGTTTGTAGAGGGATATAGGCTCAAAATACTGAGCAATACTCAAAATTACTTTGGTTGCCTTATCTTGCTCTTTGGGCACTTTCTCCTTTTTAACCATACAAAAACACAAATTTACTTCCTTTAATCTTTTTCATATGCAAAATTAACATAATATCATTAATATTTAGAAAGGAATTCGTTATGAAATAAATATAAATTAAGCATATTAGAGGTTAAAACTTTATTTGGTGTGAAAAATGAGGCGAGTGACATCTATTGAAAGTAAACATATGAAGGAGAGTTTGTGATAATTTTCTTTTGTTATTATTGACCATGTCAAATTCCAAAGAAGATCTAGAGTGGATGCTTTTCGTGAAAGACATGCTAGATCAATTGAACCAAGTATAATAAAACAAGCAAGGAAAAGGAGATGACGATATGAAGATGATGAGGCAATAAATGAAAGCTACCAAAAATGAAAAGGACGAAACATTAACCTTAGAGTTATAAAGATGAAGATCCTAGCTTTTTATATAAGGAGTGATCCCAAAGAATACTTAGCATGGGAAAAGGAGGTGGAGTCCGTCTTTGAGTTCTACAACTATTCTGAAGGGAAAAAGTTAAAACTTGTTGCTATTAAATTCAAAGTTAATGCCTTATTATTGTAGGATTAAGAATAATTAGTTAGAAGGAATTATAGATAGGTCTCAATTTCTACTCGACAAAAGCTAAAGAAAATCATATGAAAGAGGTATCGCCGAAATCCTACAAAGACTTGTTTCAAAATCCTACATAAGCGTTTAGGAGAGATAAAGAATGTTACCAAGGGATTAACGATAAGGTCAAATTGTAACCTAATGAGGAGGTGGTAAGGCAAATCAATTCTAAAGGGGCTAAAACTAATCTTTAATGAGAGTAAAAATGGAAAGTGACAAATCTATTTGAATAACAAAAGAAAAGGCTAAAGATGAGGTTCTTATTTTTGAAGGTACAATCAAAATACAAACTTCTTCTTTACATGGTGATGAGATGCCACCATTAAAGGTCTATTCTAATGTTCAAATTGAAAGGCCCATACATGTTGATATGTTGGATACAAGTGAGAATGACAATGATGACCTTAAAGAGAATAAAAATAAAATAATGAGAGAGAGAGAGAGAGAGAGAGAGAGTGGATATGAGAAAGAAAAAGAAATAATTATGCAATAAAAATAGAGTTATGAGAAAACCACTAAGAGGTGTGAGATAAAAAAGGAAAAAAATAAAGCTTGAAAATGATGCATAAACAAAAGAGATGTGCATGCAAAAGGGGAGCTTAGAGAGGATGCATAAAACAAAATAGAAGTGCATGTAAGAGGAGAGCTTAGAACGGGTGTGCATGCAAAAAATAAAAAAGATGTGCATTCAAAAGAAAAGGGTGTGCAAAATAGAGAGAAGCTTGTTTTCCCAAATACACGTGAACATAATTTTTTTAAAGGGACATATTTTACTACTAATGATTTATATGATATTTTATATAGTAATTTTGTGTCTTTTTTGAAGGGGTGAAAATAATTATTTTCTAACAAAAAGGTACCAAGAGTATTATCATACATTAAAGAAGATGAGCATCAAATAGACTTCATTATTGGTTCTATGTTTATTAATGAAAAAGAAAGTGTAATAATGAAAAAGAGTAAGGTTAAAAAGGAGTTTTTCCCTTTAAAATCAATAACTACACCAGGGTTCAAGAAGGTTTTTTTGGTTTTAAACTTGATTTACTTCTAACAAATTTAAATTCTCTTTTGGTTCTAAACTTTTTTTTTGCTACTCATAGACTTAACTGCTATTCATTTAGTGTTTTTCTTTCCTTTTCAAATTTTTTTTTGATGTTTTTGTGTTTGTTCAAAGTAAATGGGAAAAGCATTTTTTCAATTTGCGTTATACTAGCAATATTTTCTTGTTTATATGGAATTCTTTCAAGCTTTGTTTTGATCAATGTGTGTGATTCATGTTTAAACTTAGTGGAAAAATATGGATATACATATGGTGTTTTAAGAGAAAAAAAGTTCCTTTTGTGACTGCATGGATTAGTTGCTATAAAAAGAAATTTCAAAGTAATGAACAAAGGTAGATACTTCTTTCTACTTTAAATTCTAAATTCATAGGTTTTAAGGATGTTAAAGAGTTATATATGGATGACCATAATTTTATTTAGTTTTTTCATTATGAAAAGGTTACTTTTGAAAAATACTCTAGGCTTAATGAGGTTCTCTTTGAAGATAATCAATTGTGTGTTCCTCAATGCAATTTGCATGAGTTTTTAGTTAAAGAAGCACATAATAAGGGTTTAAGAGGACAATTTGGTGTGCTTAAATTTTTTTGATGTTTTACATGAGCACTCTTATTGCCTTGCATGCAATTGGATGTATAAAATATTTATGGTAGATGTCTTTCAAGTAAACAAGTTAAGCCTAAAACTAGAACAGATCCATTATACATGACTTTACCCATTCCTAGCATACTTTAGATTAATCTTTCTTTGAATTTTGTTTTAGGCTTTCCTAAGTCTAGATGTGGGAATTCAATTTTTATTATGGTTCACTACTTTTTCTAAAATGCTCACATTATTGTTTGTCACAAAACGAATGATTCCATTAACCTTGCTAATCTATTTTTCAATGAGATTAAGCGATTAATAATTTGTTTAAAGCAAGGGTTCTCAAAGATACATATGGAAAAATGTGCTTCTTATTATGGTTACAAGAATCGAATGCTATATATAAGGTAAACATGGTGTTAAAGTTATTTTTATTATACTTATATTTTTCTTTATGTTGATATAGGTTAAGATTTGAAGAGAAATCTTTTTGAACAGAGGGGCTTTGATGTGAACCAAGATAGGGGCAAGCTTAAAGCTATAAAATGTGAAGGCAACTATCGAAGAGATCTCATGCAAACGGAGAAAGGCATTACAAATGCTTCAAAAGCACCCCTATGCCATTCTTTTCCCCTACTCAAGTTTAGCTTGTCCACCCAAATCTCACCCTAAAAATCTCATTCTCTTCCTCAAATTCACCATTTTCCCTAACCTCATCATGCCTAAATGCTTTAAGACCATTACCAAATGCAAGAGGGACTCCTCCATGCCTAATCCTTGATTCTTAGGGAAAAATTACAATTCACCATTGAAGAGAATGAAACAAGGTATGAGATGCTTTCCAAACACTTTATCTTTCAAACTAAATTCATTGATATAAGTGCATTGGTAGAGGTGGGTTTGCTTGATCCAATTAAGGAGTTCTTGAAAATTCTTAAATGGTAAGACTTTATATAACTTTATCCCTAAATTGATAAATAATTAACCTTAGAATTCTTAAGCACTTTGTTTGTTGAAACTAATTTTAGTGAGTAGATTCATCCTTTTAGAGCCATAACCTTCCAACTTTATAACAAGAGTTTCTTGCTTTCCCTTATTGAGATTGCTAAAGCCTTTGAGTTAACGAATGAAAGGTGAACTAATGTTCCCTTAACCTTGATAATCAAGCTACTTGGGCATCCTTATGAAGGCACAAACTTTATGTGGCTAGGACTAACAAGGTAGGGGAGATTCGAGACTCAGTTTTGAAGTATATGCATCATTTGTTGTCTTATTTGGTGACTAGAAGAGAGGAGAGTAATGGGATGGTAAACTATATAGAATTATTATTTTATGGTGAATTTGATGCAATATAACTATTAATATGGCTCGCTGGATCATCTACCATATATTGCTTGTGTCGAAAAGGATTCAAACTATTCTAGTCAAATGGTTCATCACTTGTATCACACATTATCTAAGCCTTTTTTATTCTTTTAAAATATATTGTTTAACTTATAGGAAAGGTCATAGTTTTGTCTATTTTGATACCATGTTGTGAATGGGGCTGGTGGTGTGGAAAGGTACTTCTTATGCCTAAACCTGAAAGTTGCTAACAATCAAGATGATTTTGAGGTTCCCTTTGAAAGGAGTTCTTCGTAGGCACCTCCACCTCATCCTACTTCTTTTCATCCTTTAGAAGGTGTGTTGGCAAGGTTAGAGACATGACTAAAGCATACAGATGAAGTTCATTTAAAGGTTGCTACCCTCAATATCAAAATCAATGGTATGAGCAGTGCTCAAGTATATTTTAACCACATTGGGTTTCGTCTGACTCTTGTACCATAAGATTAACCATCCATCTTTTGTTATCTTTAGGTTTTATTATTCTTTTGTGTTTGTTTTATTTATTTTATTTTAGTTTATTTGTGTTGCCTTGTTGGAACCATGGATTGTTAGAGTTGTGTTTGATTGTCATGGTGTTTTCCTTCTGGGACTAATGTTAGGCTTCAAACCATTTTGTGAATCTTTATTCTTGTAGCTTTTATTTTGACCATGGTACCTCTTTATAAAGGGAAGTATCCTTGCTTTTCATTTTCTTCTTTTGTTCTTATCATTGAGGACAATGA
Organism: Omphalea diandra; assembly: GCA_949677035.1. Lineage (NCBI taxonomy): Eukaryota > Viridiplantae > Streptophyta > Magnoliopsida > Malpighiales > Euphorbiaceae > Omphalea > Omphalea diandra. The sequence continues at coordinate 9,271 of CATIWR010166705.1, read as the reverse complement.
ACATCAAGTTTAGGGGCAATTGTGGGCAATAGTGCATGCATTTTGAGCATGATTTTGTTTATACATGTTTTCTAAATTATTTTGGTTAAGAGTTTGGTGTTAGGTTTTAAAGTGAACATTTGATGAAGAAAATTTATAACCATAGTTTTGATTTACTTAAGTTAACCTTGCTTATGATAATAATTGTTCATAATTTAGCATTTTTTTTTCTGACAATTAGTCAAGCACATGAGAACAACCTTAGTTACACTTGGCATTGGATTGCATTATGAGATTTTTCAATCATACTTACTTTTGGCAAAATAAAACTTCTACATCTGTAAAAAGTTAATAAGACATCCTTTGAGGTGAAATTCTAGGACTTAGCAATCTTGGAGAAATGATTGAGGCAGTGTTTAGTTGCCATATTATTCCCCATCCATTCCTTGAATTATATAGTCACTTGTTACCCCTTTAAGCCGTATAAAAATACTCTTTAGAGAATATTAATAGCCTTCCTTCTTTCACCTACATCCTGCATCATAACCATAAACCCTAAATAAACTTTCATATCGCCTACCAAGAGAATGTAAGTTAGGAAATGGTCATGTGATGAAGTTTTGCGTGTTTAGTCATTAATATGCATGTTTAAAGAAAAATAAAGAGAGCCTCATTCGTTGTTGAAAGTACTCCATATAGATCAATTCAAGTTTAAGGGTGGCCCATTGTTAGTATAATAATTTGCACTCATACTTTTTACAAAAAAATAATAAAAAAAAGAGATCAAGACATAAAGGGAAAAAAATGATAGCATAGATGATTTATAAGTTTTAATAAATTGTTTCATTACACTTTTCATCATTCATATAGCTAATGTCTTAGTGAACATTCTCTTGCTTTGGACTTGACCACTTTTTGAAAAGCCTTGTGCCTAAGCCTAACAATACAAGCTTTTAAAATACCTCATGATCTTTAAGGTTGGTTAGGACCTCTAATAGTGGAGGAGCATGGATTAATTTTGCCTATAGTCACATATGATTATTAAAATTGAAGTAGAGGTCTGTTAAAACTATATGTGAAGCCAAGGCACACACACACTCTATTTGGTTTTGAATTATTAAAAGCAATACATGTCTAAATTTTGAACATATTTATTTTGAATAAGTAATCTTGCTTATGTAATGAAATTCATGGTTATAGTTGAGAAAAATCTTCTCTTCAAAACCTAGCACTTGATCTTAGTCAATGTAATCATGAAATTTGCATCATAAGAGAATCATCCTTTCTTGAGGACAAATAAGAGTTTAAGTTTGAGGGAATTTGTTTAGTCTCATAATCTAGTAGTTCATATGTTATTCCCATCCAATTTTATAATGTAATGCTTAATTTATGCCCTAAATTGAACCTCATGGAAGCTATTTTGTGTTGTAGGCAAAGAATCAAAGAAATAAGATATTTGGATGAAAAAGAAGTGAAGCATGACCATGTGCATGGCAATGCTTACTGAGGGTGATAGACCATCGGGATAAAGCATGGCCATGTTGCCTTCAATAGAAGAAGGAAGTTGATAAGGGCAAAACATTTAACACGACCATGCACATGGTCGTACACATAAAGGGAAACTTGAAGGCAACTATAATAAGAAGGCACAACTATACACATGGTCATGCACATCATTAAATCAAAATTGTAACTTATATATAAAGGGGACTTATTTTCCTATGGGGGATATTCAAGCTTCCTTATTTAAGGTTGTGTTTAGAGAACTGTTTAAGGAGAAAAGATAGCAAGAATTAGGGCATGAGGGAATAACCAAAAGAAAGGAAGATCATTTATGCTATGATTACATCAAAATTCTAGAGAGGGAAAGTGTAAGAATTCAAACAATCAAAAAGAAATCCATAACTATTCTTTGAGCTATTTTATTTGTCTTCTTTTCTTTTCTTCATTCTATCATGAACTAGACTTTTATTGGATAAGGTTGTAAAGAAATCTTGTATAACATTCATTGGATTTTCTTAATATAAATCTATTTGATTTCTTGCATCGTTGATACTAGCAATTGTTAAGTCATACTTGTTTAATCAACTAGCCATTGATTATCTTAGTCTTGTGAATTGGCAATCAAAAGGCGTTATTCATGAAACATAACTTTCAATAATTCCTTTGCTTTGTTATTGAGTTGAGAAACCTCAATAATTCATTACTATCTTTAGAGTCTTGAATTAAGAGGCAATTTGCATGATGTTTGGCTTTTGAGTCGAGGAACCTTTAGCTGACATGTTTTTACATGTCAATTTTTACTCGATAGGGATTAATTAACCACCTTCATAACTAGATAGTAGTATTTGTTGCATTAATCAATTAGACAAGGATTAGGGATCCAATAGAAGGTTACCAAGTGAAGTTGAACCCCAAGCTATTCTTATCAATTAATTATCTTTCATCTTTATTAATATTGTACTTTGCTTTATTTATCTATAATTAGAATTACCGTCTATTATTGATTCTTTATATAATGTGAGATATAAGACATTTAATACTTAAACTCAATCCTCATAAGAATGATATTTGTACTTACAATGTACACTTTATTACTTCTGACATATGCACTTGCGACTTAGGGATTATTATACAACACGTACCCATCAATAACGATAATGACCAACCTCCCTAAAATTACATTGTCTACTTTGGATATACGTTAAGGGGATCCAAGGGTTAGTTTTTCAAGAAAACAACATTAGATCACCATGCACCATTAGTTATTAGACACATTTGAAGATCTCAATAGCGATTGAGAAAAATGCAAACTAAAAAATAAATCGTGATTGCCGATTATTATCTCGAGCACGACTTTAGTCTAACAAGCATTAAATGCAAGATTTTGGCACCAACTTTGTAGATTTAGAAAATGATTAATAAGCATTAAATGCAAGATTTTGCCATCAATTTTAAAATGTTTTATTTGTAACAGTTCTTTGGTGGTTAGAACCTATAAATACTAAATCAAATGGTTTAAAATGCAAGAGAATAACAATTTATTATGGCAAAACTCTTGCGAATTTAATTTTCAACTCGTTACTCATAATTTCTTTATACTTGAGTTTTAAACTTTAGGTATGAGCCATTAAAAACCATTTGGTCTAGGTTTTTAGAATGATCCTTAGTATGAAAAGCTTTAGTTTAGGTTAAGTGTGAGCCTAAACAAACCACTTGTAAAGGTTGTATGTTAGCCTTGGTAAACACATTGTCTAAGTTAAGTGAGAGCTTGTAAAACAATATTGAGTGATAGTGAAATATCCAATTGGAGAATTGGGAAGTGGATGTAGGATTTATTAATACCTGAACCACTATAAATTCCTTGTGTCTATTATTCCCCTACTCCTTCTATAACTTTGCATTGTTTATCAACTCTTCAAAAATATAAATTTCCCACTTTCCCACCAATTCAACTCGTACTTAGCGCACAAGGGCTAACGAGTGGTATTAGAGCTTATTATCAAATCTAGCCTTAATTATTTAAGAAAATATTAATGGCATAAAAAGGAATCCACTCTCACCTCAAACCTTTCTTTGAGGAATTTGACTTACTCATTAAAAGTATAAAAATGGAAATCTACCTTAATAGTGATGTAGTGGATCTATAGGACATTGTTACTAAGGAGTGGAAGCCACCCATTAGATTAATGGATGGGAGTAGCAATCCTCTCTATTCTCTAAAGGGTTACTGCCCACCAACAACCCTAAGTTAATGGCCCACATTTATGATATGAACGAGTTTGATTTTTGGATCCTAATTCATACGTAGCACAAGTTCTAAGCCTTTAATTCAAAGATACAATAAGATAAACTCTTAAATCCCAATTATACCTCTTAAAAACTTATTTCTAGCAACCATAATTATTAAGATTCAAGAGGAGTTAATCTCAACATTAAATTAACTAAATAATTTGAGACCTAGATTAAACGAGTTTATCAAATTATTTAAAACTTTCTTAACAATCTGACCAAGTCCTATTTAGAACTTAAGAAAAGAATTAACTCTCATAAGTAATTTTGCTAAAAGAAATATTGTTCATTGATTGATTCCTTTTGGTAGAACAAGAAGGAATATTTATAGCCTTTATAAACCTTCTAAAAAACTCTAAGAAAATACTTCATAATTAGTCTTTGAAATCTGCTAATCCATTTAGGAAAAAAATGGTTACTCTTAAGCTAAATAAGAAAACTAAAAGATATATAAGATATGTTTCTAAATATATAACAAGGTTCTTGCATAAGTAAATAACATAAGTTCCTAATTAGAAAAAGAAGAGAATGATATGTTAAGATATTGTCAATCTTGGAAAAAGATTTTGACTTGATTTTTTTTTTTTTTTTTACTTTTCTTCTATACGTGCCACCCTTCCATTAGTATCTCTTTAAGACTTTTATTTTTCCACCAAAAGATGCTTGAAATATTCTTAAAAATTTCTTGGAATATTCTGAAACCTTTTTGGAACCTTCTAGAATCTTTTAGAACACTTTTATGCAAAATTTTCCCATTTGTAGAATTGGACTTCTTGATTTCATTTTAAGGATCCATATATGAAACAAAAATGACCATTTTGCCCATGTGAAGAAGATTTTCCAAATAAGGTAGGTTCAAATATGGCAGTTCTAAATATGGTAACTCCAAATATGGTATGTCCAAATAAGGCAAGTTCAAATATGATAGTTCCTAATATTTTAGGTTTAAATATGGCAATTCCAAATATGGCAGCTCAAAATATGACTAGTTCAAATATGGAAAGTTTTGAAGCTTTTATGATGCCTTGCTCTTTTTAAAGGATATCTCTTTGCTAATCCCTTTCATTCCTTGTAACCTTGAGCTTGCCCCTAACTTGTTTCATATTAGTTTGCCAAAGACATCATCAATCAAATAAGAGGCAAGTAAAATAAAAAAAAATAAGAGACTCTAGAATGCTAAATATCTTGAGTACCAATTCAATGCAACATACATGGTAGCCCATGGCAACATTGATTCAGATAGTGATATAGTTAAGTTATTACTACAGAGCCTCTATTAAAGTGACAGACTAGTCTAAGCTCCTCGAGGGCTAGTAGAAGGCATATTTTAACCATGTCTCTAGGTTTGGAGAATAAAGTCCTCAAAAGACTATATAGGAGGAAGCAATGAGCCACCTAGTCAATCACCTCCTGAGGGCTATTATTTGTAGCACTTAAGCCTCTCTTTTCAACCTAAAACATTAAAAAAATGAGATTTCCTTTTGTGCTAGGTATATAATTGAGAAGGCGATGCACATAGTTTCTCTACAAGGCTAGATAGTAAACTTTTGCTTCAGTAGGCAATGGGACCCTAGAGCACTTGATTCCAGTCATGAATGTGAAGTCTTCAAGAGCAAAACTTAGCTCTCCAGTTTGAGGCAAGTGGAAAGTATGAATAGTGTCCATCCATCACTTTACTAGGGCTTGCATGACCATTACATCACTTTACAGAGGCTTGTTCAAAAACAGTTGTAAGAAGGGCAAGAGCCTAATATCCTCTAGGTATGTAGTCATGTATTAAGGTAGTCACTTGAGCCAAACACTAACTAGCATGATGGCTTCACTCCCCTTTCTAAAAGAGATGTCACCCTAAAAATAAATTAGAGGAATTGACATTACATGACAAAAGTAGAAACATAAACATAAAACCAAGCACACCAATAAAGTAGGAAACTAAAATAACGTCATCGTATCGAAAATCACAAAGTGTACATGGAAATTAAGGAAGACATTCAAAGATAGCAATTCAAGCCAACAATAAAATAATACAAATCTTAAATTTTAGGCATGCAAATTACCTAACTCTATGTAAATTAATAATAAAATTTACATCTTTTTTTTATCTGTAGGTACATATGAGACATGATAAAGAACCCAAAGGTGGAGAAAGATTGAATTCACAAACATCAAGAGAAATAATTCACAAAATTTTTTGAAAATCAGAAAATAAATTTATTCACAAAATTTCATGAAATTTCCAGTTTCACTTCAATCATAATATTCATAAATATTTGTAAGAATCAACACAATCAAGCAAAATTTTAGTAAGAAATTCAAAAATAAAAAATTACCAAACCTCACCAGTATGCCTTGCAATTTTTGGCACTTATTTATATCAACTAACACAAGTGATTTTTATATATAGGGACTAAGAAAAATAAATCACGTAAATTAAGGCAACCTATTAATTGGCAATTTAAAAATAAATTATAAAATTTGAAAGGTCAATATCCTATAATCTGATTCAATTTTTAGAAACTAACCTAATGTTCGCGTGCAAAATATAATTTTGGGCCATCGCATAAAAGTTAAAAAGTGCTTGTTAGATTACGTTGGTCAACCTAAGTCAAAACTCTCTTTTAATCTTGACATTATAGATTGGCATATTCCAACATCAATTTTAAGTGTTGATTTTACAATTTTTAAGATATGTTCGCATTAGAAGTTGGATAGGAGTCTAAGTCGTAAGCATAATGAAAGGGATCCTAATTCGTGATCAAGAACCTCTACTTCGCAACTATGATATTGCAAAAGGAATGAATGAATTTGGTTTGGACGAATTCACAGAGCAAATCACAATCACAATCTTGCTAAGAAAGCTATGAAGTTCAATAGTCAGATTCAAAGTGACCATCACATCCATGATCGCGATTTTTGGAGCTGTTTGGAGGGAACCAAATCCACAACTAGAGCCTGTCAAATGTCCAAGAGAGCCGTTAACATATCAAAATTTATGAGGGTGAAAAAGTCTTCAAGACGTGACTTGATAAAGTAACTTCTTCTCAAATGGATGGATTAGCAGTGACAATTGTGTCTAAGAGAAAAATAAATTGCGGCTATAACTTTTTTTAATTGGAAGAACACAATGGCTATTTCTTGGAAGACCAATAATAGCATGCCATAGATGTTAGATATAAATGGGGTCCTCTGTCAAGATTTTAATAAATTTAGTGCAAAAAGAGAAATCATGATTGCAAATGACCAGTCACGATCATGAAATTTGTTTGACAAATATGTAATGCATGATCTACCTAGCATGCCTTAAAGATTTAGATATAGTTTCTTTGTAACATCTCTTTGGTGGTTATTGCCTATAGATACTTCACCAAACAGACATAAATGCAAGATAATAACATTGAATATAGCCAAACTCTTGCAATTTTGTTTCTTAATCTTTAATTCTTGTATGTGAGTTGGTATCGTTAGGTGTAAGCATTAAGCACCATTGTAATTAGGTTTGAGAGTTAACCTAGTTGTAAAACTCTTGTAATAGGTTATGTGCGAGCCTTTGGGAAAACGCTTGAGTGGTTTTTGTGTAAGCCTTGAAACACAAGTTGTAAGATTATGTGTGAGCTATAAAACACAAAGTGTACAAGTTTGATGTGAGCTTGGAAACATCATTTAGTGTTAGTAGAATACCCAATTATGAAGAATTCAAGAGTGGACAAAGGGTTAGTTAACACTCGAACCACTATAAAATATTGTGTCTCCAACTCTTCTCCTACTTCTTTATTATCCATCTTTTATTACCTTTCCTTTAATTTTTAAATTTTCCATTAATTCATTCCCCATTTTATAGTGCTTAAGGGCCAACAAGTGGTATTAGAGTAATGTCTCATTAAAACCATGTAAGTATAGGATGCATATATATTTGGACAGCGATGTGGTGGATCTTTAGGATATAGTTGCAAAGGAATGGAAGCCTATTACTAATATGGTTGATGAAAGTGAAGATTTAATCCTAAGGGAGGAATAGGTGGAAGTTCATAGAAGATAAAATGGAAGGAACAAAAGGGCAATGACAATTCTTCTGAACTCTTTATCAATGGAGGAAATAGGAAGAGTACAACATTGCCTCATCATCTATGGAATTTGCAAAGCTTTAGAGAATTATCATGAAGGCACAACTTGGTTATATCCAGCAGATTTGAGATGTATGTGGCATAATGAGAGCAATTTATGATGAAAGACAATAAAAACATCACTGATATGATGAATAAACTCCAATCCATCATCATAAATATGAATTAATTTAGAAGAGTACTCACCAATCATGAGATAAACACTAAAATACTCAAATATTTACCTCTTGAAAAGTTTATTGTAAGGGTGTGTAGTATTCAAGAGTCAAATCTAGATTGAAAAGGTGCCAACATATATCCTCATAGGCAAGCTTCTTACTCAGAAGCTTGCCTTAAAAAAGGATGAGAAAATGAAAAAGATGAAAAGGCAAGGGGCCAAGAATGACAAAACAAAAAAGAAGACCTTGGCCTTTAAATCCTTAGCCAAAGACAATGAAGTAGAAGTTGTCTTAAGTGATGATGATAGTTAAAAGGATGAGGAGGAGTTAGTCATGTTTTCTAAAAGAAACAAGGAGCTGATAAGAAGAAGGAAGGATAAAAAGAACTTTAAGAAGGCATCTCCTAACCTCAAAGAAAATAAGAATTAAGTAATATGCTATGAGTGTGGCATGCAAGGCCACATTAAATATGAATGCTCCAAGCTAAAAAAGAAGAAAAAAAAGGGACAAAGAAAAGAAGAAAAGCTTCAAAGCCACTTAGGATGGCAACTCTAATGAGGAGGATGAAGTGAGGAAGTAGCAAATCTGTGTTTCATGGTTCAAGAAGACTCTTCTAATGAGGTAAGTTCTTCACCCTATTCTATCAAAAATTATGATGCATATGGTGATGTAGATGATGAGCTCCTAGAAGCTCATACTTTGAGATGTGACAAGTATAAGTCACAAATGAAAACTTACAAAAAGAAATGTTCAAAACTTGAAAATGAGTTTAACTCGTTAAATAAGCTTATAAGTGAGTTGAGGACTTTAAATGAAGAACTCAAAAATTTTATTGAGAGTCTTACTAAATCTTTTTCTTCTCTAAATTCCTTGATAAAGGAAAATGATACCTTAAAAGAAAAGGTAATTAAGCTTAGAAATTCTATTTCTAAGTTTCAAAAAGTGAAGGAAACTTTAGAAACATTAATTGTATCTTAACGACCTCCCCTAGTAACACATGGTCTAGACTTCAATGAAGCCTCCTCTTCATCTACACCCCCTCTCACAACATTTATTAAAGATTCAACACCTCAAACATCTACTATTAATGGAATTGGGAGGAAGAATGCTCTTAGTACTAAACCACCTTTGTGCAAGGGTAAGTGTAACATCCTCAACCCAAATTATATGCATTTTAATTATGTTATATTTGAAAATATGCACTAGATAAATGATTTTTTT
>CATIWR010166663.1:0-17614 GCA_949677035.1 Omphalea diandra | reverse complement strand
CCTCACGTGGATGAATTGCAAATATTGGTGCAAAGATTGTCCCAAGCCCAATCCTCATCCTGGCAGAGTATTTCGTGCTAATGATTCACCTTCCTTTCGGACAATTCCATGTTCCTCCGACACATGTCAGATTGATCTTGTCTCATATCACGCTTTGCCTGATTGTCCTTCCCCTAATACACCCTGCCTCTTTGAATACGGGTAATTATTATTAATATTAATATAATAGAGCTAGGGTAATAACAATAATAATAATGCGTAATTAACGTCTAGTGTTTCATATACTTGGTAGATATGTAGGTGGGTTGAAGGCTGTAGGCGTATTCGCTAATGAGACCGTCACGGTGGGGCTTCGCCACGGTCATATCAAGATAAGGCTGTTTGATGTGCTTATTGGGTGCACTGAATCATTCAATACTAGTACAAACTTTCCGGATGGGGTGATGGGTTTGGGGTACAGCCAGCATTCTTTTGCTTTAAGGTTGGCTAAGATATTTGGGAACAAGTTCTCATATTGCTTGGTCGATCACCTGAGCCCAAGTAACCTTAATAACTACCTCACTTTTGGAGAGGTTGAGCGTATGGAGTTGCCCAAAGTGCTGCAGTATACAGAGTTACTCTTGGGTACTATGGGTCCATTTTATTATGTTAATATCTCTGGAATCTCAATTGGCGGCAAAATGCTGAATATTCCATCAGAGATATGGAACGTTAGCTCTGGTGATGGTGGAGCGATTGTTGATTCGGGTACGAGCTTGACATTCTTAGCAGGACCAGCATATGATGCTGTGGTGGACGCACTCAAGCCTAGCTTGGCAAAGTTTAAAAATTCTGAGGAAGTGGACGTAATAGAGCACTGTTTTGAAGATAGAGGATTCGAGGAATCGTTGGTGCCAAATTTTGTATTTCATTTTGCAGATGGTGCTAAATACGAGCCCCCGGTTAAGAATTATGTCATTAATGTAGCTAATGGAATCAAGTGTCTTGGATTTGTACGTGGTGCGTGGCCAGGACCGTCTGTCATTGGTAACATTTTACAGCAAAATCACCATTGGGAGTTTGATATTGGCAAGGCCAAGTTGGGTTTTGGTCCTTCGTCATGTATAATATCCGACTGAAATCACAAATATTTCTTCCCACTCTTTTGTACCTTTTTCAAATTGTAGTTATTTTACTGCTTTATTTCATATGATTAATAATATTGTATGTTTTCTTTGTCAAATAATCGGCCTTTTAACTCCTTATCAAGTTACATTATCAGCGCACCACACCCAACTTGACATAATTATGTAGAAATCTGTTGTCAATCTGCACCTTTGGAGCTATAAGGAGTTACTATCTTAATGTTCAATCCTCACTTCATAGTCGCTGAAGAAAAATAGTTCTTACAGATCTTTCCTATCGAATTTCCCAATTAGATCATCTTGTATTAGTAGTCTAGAAAAGAAATCAGGAAAAAAAATTTCTTGTTCACAACCTAAATATCCTTTTTGCTGAGAAAACAAAGGAGTTCTTCATAAACTTTTTCTAGTTCTTCAAAAATATTTTTCTTATTTCTATATATCCATCACCCCTCCTTTTGATTGTGTGCATTATTTTCATAACATAATTGCTACTAGCAGTTACCATCTTTGTGAGAGTTGTGTTTTATATCCACTATAATAATTTTTCTTTTTTTAATTAAAACATATTTAATTAAAGATAAATAGATCAGGTTGACTCATCATGGTGACTCAATCCATATTCTAACATCTCTCACACTTACATAATGGGATCAATCTATCCTTTTATCTCTACATGTCCTCATACTCGATAAATAGGTCATGCAACCAGCATACTATTGAACTTAAAGGTTCCAAGTCTTGTTTTGATGATTACAAACAAGTGAAAGAGTTAACTTTTGTCCAAGTTATTTGTGTTAAAACTTCTAGGTATATCAACTTTTTGGAGTATGATGATTGGAGAAGAAATCATAGTTGGAAACTCAAAGTATTAGAGAGTGAAGGTCAAAGCAAACTCAGCCTAACAAACTAACAGATGTTGTCTTCATCCCACAGGCGTTGTGGATCTAACAAAGGGCATTGAAGATATCACAATCGGCATTAAAGAAGCACTTCAAGTTAAGTAAAGCTTTCTAGACCTTCCAACGAGTGTTGCCTGTATTCCCAATAGGCGTTGGACAACTACTCAGTCACAACATTGTACATTAAACTTCACAACGGGTATTGCATTTTCGCAATCGGCATTGATCTTGCCTTCATAACAGGCGTTACACTTTCGCAATAGGTCAAAGTGTCTTAGATTGAGTAAAACACTTTAAACCTCAAACAAGTGTTAGTCCATCTCAATAGGCATTGAAAAATCTCTTTAAATTGACCCAAAGTCTTTGGATCCCCCAACGAGGCATATTCGATATCTCAACAGGCATTGAGATAATCCAACAGGTATTGGAAGTTCACCAATAGGATTTTATATGCATACTTTTGTATATCTAAGCATAATTCATGTTAAAAATTATGGCCTAATTCTAAATATATCAATAGTAATTACAAATTACATAAACTCGATGAAAAATAAATAAAATTTATAAATATTCCACATTCAAATATATAGGCTATTCTAATATCTCATATACAATCAAAACACAAGCAATCTGGCTCTATTACCAATAAAGGAAATTTAACTCATGTTAATTAACCCATCAACAAAGTAATTCAAATACTTATTTGTTGAAGTGGGAAAACGTATTAAACCAAAAACTTATATTACTAATTGAGGAATGATTACATATGAAAATTTTTTATAGTTTCACAGCTTAAATCCAATCTTTCAATTGCAAAATGTGTTAGTATTTTCCCTTGGAGAAGCAGTTAGTTTCTCTTCTTTCTGTACACTTTCCTTTTTGGTTTCATGTACTGATAACTTCCCTATGTGGGAAGTTATCTGCACTTGAATAACTGCCTTGAGCAGTTCATTATTCTGATGGGTTTGGGCTCCCAATATAGGAGTATTCAAGCTGATTATTCAATGATATTTTAAATGGATATTAAATGGTTACCCTTACACAACACATATTTGCCAATATATTAATAGGGTTAAGTGGATAATGACTCATTTACTATCCATTTAGAATATAACTATCCATTTACCACCCATATCCTATTTTTAAAGGGTAAGTATGGGTGGATAAATGGGTATGGGTCAATTTTACCACCCCTAGATGTGTCATATGTCTCTACCTCACTTTCTTTATTTATTTTCTATTTGATGTCTCCCTACTTATGTCGTCGCTTCGAAGTCTGTTTACACCTTCGTAACTGGCACGATATCACATTCACTGTATTATTAAGAAAATGGAAGTTGGACATATATTTTGAAATTAATCTTTTCCTTTCTATTTTTAATGGGTGCAAAGATAAACATATCATCATCCGTTTGTTAGTCCATTCCATGGCCTTCAATTTGCAACCCACAGGTTTGTTCGTCTCGTCTCCTCCCTCCCACTTTTTCATGTTTTTTATCCATCTTTCTTCTTTGTAATTTCGTTGATCATATCCTTTCTTTTAATTTTTGCATTTTGTTTTTGATAGGGTTTCCACTTTTTGATGATAATATATATGTTATGTGATTACAGGTTGTGGGCCTCCTAATAAACCTTAGGAACAAACAAGGGGCTCGTCTTCTAGTTCTACGCCTTTTAAACCACCATCTCCTAAAAGCACCAATGATGTGGTTAGGCTTCTAGAACAATCAAACCTGGTGAAATTGGTCCATCTATTAGTAGGAATGTTGCTAGAAGACTATCAAATCAAATTGATATCATGTCAGCCTACTCCCATCTTCAATTATGGGTTGAAGATCTAAAAATTATTATGTGGTTTGAGTGTTGTTAATCTTTTAGAAGAGAGAGGAAAGTAAAATAGAAACTGAAAATGTCTAAAATTCGATTTTTAGAATGATAAATTATGGTGTAGAATAAAGAAAATGAGGGGAAAATAATAAAAATTATTTTATTCCAATTAAGATATGAGTTTATAGAATAAATTGTTTTACTCAATTTGACAAAGGGTTATTTATACGTGTATATTTAATTGATCATAAATAAAATTATTATAGTTTAATTGTCTAAAAATTAAACCTTAAATATTAATTGATTAAAATCAATTGCAAAAAGATTAAAGTGCAATTTATGGATTTTGCCAAGATATAGTTTATTACAATTAATGAAAACTTTAAATTGTTAAAAAAGAAATTATAAGACCTGAAATGGAATGTAAAAGAATAATATATATATATATATATATATATATATATATATTCTTTTTCTTATTTTCTAATTTCATATGTAACATTCAGATTTAAAAAATCATGGAATGAAATTAAAGACATGGTAATAAGATGTCAAACGTTGATGACATAAAAAAAAAATTGTTGGTCCAAAACAAGAGAATACATAGTTTTGACAATTTGGTGGTTTTGCAAAGGCCATAGACTAGTGCCTCAGAGCGGCGGCACATTTCTTAATGTATATCATACAGCAAGTTAAGTTGTAGGCGTATTTTGTTATACAGCCTTTATAAAGGGCAAAGTAGGAGAGCGCAAGAGGCCTATCTGCTTCAACACCTATTAATTCCAAAGAAGCTAACGAAGGATGCTTCACACGGCGTTCACTTGTCCCTCGCCAGTTTCTCCTCCTCCTCCTCCTCCTTGTATTTGTTTTGTTGGAAAATTGAGTATCAATTGGAGTTCCAAACCCAAGCAACTGTCTCTCCCTTTTCCATTCTCCTCACGTCTTAAATTCCATAATCGACCGCCCACTCTCATGATAAGATCTGCCGTTTCTATCGAGAAGGAGACTCCAGAAATGGAGCGCCCTGACACATTTCTCCGGGAAACTGAAAGTGGAGAGGTTCGATTCCGGTTTGAGAAGATGATAAGGGACGTGCAGGGGAGCGTCTGCAAGGCCATCGAGTCTGTCGATGAAGGCGGTAAGTTCAAGGAGGATGTGTGGTCCAGACCGGGAGGTGGGGGAGGCATCAGCAGAGTCTTGCAAAACGGCGCCGTCTGGGAGAAGGCTGGGGTGAATGTGTCCGTTGTCTACGGAGTGATGCCCCCTGAAGCCTATAGGGCTGCGAAGGCTGCTTCTGCCGAGCATAAGCCTGGACCCGTTCCATTTTTCGCTGCCGGGATCAGCTCTGTAACTTTTTCCTCCGTCTCAACAGTCACTATTTTTTTTGTTTATTTGTTTGTTTTGCATTGTAATTTTTTTGGTATTTATTTCGTAGGTATTGCATCCTAAGAACCCTTTCGCTCCAACCTTGCATTTTAATTATCGTTACTTCGAGACTGATGCTCCGACAGGTATTCTATTATACCTTTTTTTCAACAATAAACTCCCTTGTCATGTATTCTATGTATATTAGATTTAAAAATTTACAATATCAAACTTATGTTAAGATATAAATGGAAGTTTTACACACTTATAATCTTCATTTGGCATCTTTTGATTTTGACAATTGCCAAACTTCTAAAAAGGGTTACCATATGGCATTATGTTTTCATTTGACATCTGTTCATGCATTTTATTAATGATACTCTCAAAGGACTGCGAGGAAACTATCATCAGCATATGATCAAACATCAACTTGACACTTTCTCGTAAGCCCACTGTGGCAATTGATAAATTTTAAGATATGCAGAAAAAGAAAAAGTGTGTTTATGTTTCTTCATCTCTTTTTGCTATGATATGCAGATGCTCCTGGAGCACCTAGGCAATGGTGGTTTGGTGGGGGGACTGATTTGACTCCTGCTTACATCATTGAGGAGGATGTGAGGCATTTCCATTCGGTATGTTCCCAAATTAAGTAGCTGCTTCAGTACTTCTGCTTTTCCATATTCAAAAAATTTGTTCACCTTTTATTTACTTTTTTTATTGGGAAATTTGAGCACTTAAATTGTTTCATTTTGCATATGCCATGATCCTCTTGTTGTAGGAGAAAAGGCAAGAGATAGAGTTTCCCACCCCCACCACTTTGAAAGGATGTCCACTCAAATTTGTTTTGCTATCAGGATCTAATCAATGGTTACCTATTTACCTCTGCACCCCCACTGATATGAATGGAACTTTATAACATA
The DNA here is from genome assembly GCA_949677035.1 of Omphalea diandra. Classification (NCBI taxonomy): domain Eukaryota; kingdom Viridiplantae; phylum Streptophyta; class Magnoliopsida; order Malpighiales; family Euphorbiaceae; genus Omphalea; species Omphalea diandra. The sequence continues at coordinate 11,479 of CATIWR010166663.1, read as the reverse complement.
GTTGTAGACTTTTTTGCTTATTCTTTGTTGATGCATTTTATTTTCACTTTACTAATGTCCATCATACGTGTAGATTCAAAAAAATGCATGTGACAAATTTGATCCTACTTTTTATCCCCGCTTCAAAAAGTGGTGTGATGACTACTTCTACATTAAGGTACAGCTCTTTTTAAACATTTTGATTATACAATTATTATGTAATATTCTGGTGTCTGGATGTCCTGAAATTCTGATTGTTAAGTTCATCCTATCAATGCCCATATTAAATCTACTGTTGTTGCCCACTACTTTTACCAAACACTATATTAGCAGAAAAAAGGGAAAGAAAAAATGGGAAATTACTGTATGGTGTTTATGCTTCTAATTTTTTTACATTTGATCTCCATGTAATCTATCCTTTTCTGAAATTTAGATAATGGAAAATTACTATAAAGGAACGAGTCCGATGGGCTAAATTTTTCTTTCATTTTGTTATGTTTAACATATTGTATGAGAACATCTAAAATGTCAGTATGTAACTGCTAAAGGATTGGTTTCAACAATACCCTAGTGAGTAATATAACCATGGAAGAAGCTTGCATTTTCAAGCATCAGAACCATAATTTGCCCTTAGTCCTTTAAAACCAGGCCTAATTGATTGCTCCATCTGCTACTACCTTTTAGTTTCCCTTGTTAACAGAATATAATTTCTGTTATTTTGTTTCATGCTAGATCTAGCCTCTAAGTTCTTGTTTCTGCCAGAATGTTTGCTAGATAGCATTTCACCTACTTCAGTATTTTCCTTCTCTTTAAATTCTATGATTTGGTAGATTAAGCTAGCTGTAAGAAACTTGCTTAAAAATGGTCTAATCTAATTGGATTTTATGTTGATTGAGAACACTATATGCAGCATCGAGATGAGAGGCGAGGACTTGGGGGAATATTTTTTGATGATCTAAATGACTATGACCAAGAGATGCTTCTTTCCTTTGCCACTGGTATTTAGATTAGATTACTGAAACTAATGCATCTTGGGTGGTGTTATCAAGAAATATGTTTTTTTAGTGCGAAGTTTTATTAAATTGCAGAATGTGCAAATTCTGTGGTGCCTGCATATATTCCCATTATAGAGAAAAGAAAGGATATGCCATTTACAGAACACCATAAAGCATGGCAACAATTACGAAGGGGGCGCTATGTAGAATTTAACTTGGTATCAGAACTGTCTCAAGAATCTATACTATTTTCCTTTTTCTTGACATAAAATTTGTACAAGATCAAGCTTTAATGCCATTTCTCTTCATTTTTTTTTTTTTCAAACAAAGGTTTATGATCGAGGCACGACATTTGGGCTGAAGACAGGAGGTCGAATTGAAAGTATTCTTGTCTCTCTGCCACTAACTGCACGCTGGGAATATGACCATGTAAGTTTCCAAGAACATTATGCATGAGTTTTATGTGAGTTTAAGGAGTGGCAAATTATGAGCTTACAGTGATTGGTTGTTCCATTTTTTTGGCATACAGAAGCCTGAAGAAGGGAGTGAAGAATGGAAGTTATTAGATGCTTGTGTCAATCCAAAAGAATGGATATAAAATTTCTTTCAAATAAAATTTCTTTTTGTTTTTTTGAAATCCTCCTTCATGTACCTTTTCTCTTGTTTTGCTAAGTGTTTTTGTAGCTGAAATAAGAAGCTTAGTGTTGTAGTCAGCTGTAATCTGCTGACATGAAAGATAATAGAAGATTTAGTTATAAAACAGACTGTGTACTTTGATTTCCATCTTTTGTAATTTAAAAGAAAAAAAAAAAAAGAAAATCTGTTCAATTAACTGTTTGCGTTGTTGCATTGCTGCTGCAATAAAATTTTATTGGATTCTTGGTCCATTTAGATTATTGTATTTCATTTTGAGATTATCTTATTTTGAGTAATTTTATTCCATTATGAAGATTCAAAAAAAGGCTAGAAACTTGCTACACAACTTTTCCGAAATGAGTTTAAAGATTAAATTAAGTGATTTTCTTGAAACAAGAAACAAATAAATGCTGTTGATGAAAATAATTAAAAGACAGATAATCATGAGTAAAATGAATCCAAGTAGTTGCGTCAAAACTTGGGATTCTACAAAAACTGGTGCCCATGCAACTGATTATATTTTTTAAATTAAGTGAACGTGGTTTTGAAGATCTTATGGGTGAGTTTTTATCATGTGAAATAACTCTCTTCTCAACATTTTCACCGGAAAAATGGTAATTCTGATAACATAGATCGATCCAAGGGCTAAGTGAAGAACTTATTTGAATTTGTTTGGTTTTTTGAAATCTCTTTACATGTTTTTCCTCTTGATATATATGCTCATCTACATTTTTTTTAATAACTTTGTTCTTTTATTTTCCTTTTTAGTATCACTAAGATTGAATAAGGAGTTATATTATTTATTTTTTGTTTCACATATGGCTAGTTCTAAACCCCACTTTGTCTGCATTCAATATTTTTGGCTATAAAATTACCTGCCTTAAGTTTAATTTCCATTTGCTAAAAGTATTTGTTTGGAAAATATTAATGGAAGTTAAATTTTGTTTTGAAATATAATTGAATGAATTGATTTAATTTAGCTTAATTCTCTAACTAATTTGTGAAATTAAAATTATTTAAAACTTTCTAGCACAAATACTATAGATTTAATTGGGTTTAGTTCTCAAACTTATTTTCTTTTTGTAAAAAAAAAACTGTCAACGTTAGTAGTAATTAGTTAAAATTTTGGTACAAATAAAACAGAGTGGATGACTTTATTTGGTTTAGTTTCTAAAACTTTTTTCTCCTTCCTAATTTCATTCAGCTAAGTTGACAAATTTAAATATTAAATTGAACATAAATAATAATGGAGTTAATTTTTATTTCTGTAGTGTATCATGCAGTAATGAATCTAATACTTTTACCTTTTCTTTAAATATTGATCGAAAATAAATGAATAAGTGAAATAAACTTTTTTGGGAAATCTAATTAAATACAACAATTTAATTTGGCAAAACTTTCTAATTATGTTTCGTAATTAAATTTTTTTTTTTATCAAAATTGGTTGTTTCTTTCAATCCAAATAATTATTACTTATGAAATAGAGGTTCAGCCAATTTATGTAGTTAAAGTAAAATAGGAAAGAATACATATATCATTTATTAATTAATTACATAAAGAATTTTTTAATACATTTTTTGATGTGTTGGAAAGAACTTTTATATTTATATAACTGGAGGAATAAATTCAATTTTCATATTTGATATTTAAAATTCCTACTTTCAAAACTTTTTGTTACAAAATATCATTTAAATCAAATTGAACTTGCTCTAAAAAATGAAATGAAGAAAATAAAATTATTTTGATATAGTTTTAAATTTAACTTTTGTTACAGATTTCTTGCCACGGTCTTTTAATAGCAATGGTAGTTCTTAAAATTTTTCATAGAAATAGAATTAACTAAATAAAATTGATTAGGTACAGTAACTTCATGTGAGAATATAATTAAATACAATAACTTAATTTAGTTTCACTTACAAATTATTTGTTGTTACATTTTTATTTAAAATCCTCTAATATAGAAGCCAAGTATTTGCACTTTGTGTTAAAGGTGAATTAAATAAATAAATTTTATAGTATTTATAGTATTCAAAGTATATTATTTATAAGGCCAAAGTACAATATTATTTATAAGGCCAAAGTATTAAATATATTTATGAATTTATTCCTAAGTGATAATAAAAAAATAAACTTTTTCATCAAATTTACTTATAAAGTTATATTTTTTCATCAAATTTACTCTTAAATAATACTTTTGCATGTAATTGTATTCTTGTTTAACTTATTCTCTTTATATTGTATATTTGTTGCAATTAAATGAACAAACAAAATTATTACTCTATAAAAATATCGTTGTATCAAAGTGAATCTATGTTTTTAGGATTTAGAGACTTAAGAATTTTTGAAATTTAAGGAAAATTGTGTTTTCATCGAAATATATTTAAATTCGGTTCTCCTAAATGTGTTTCCTGATCATATAATTTTATTCGTTCATCCAACTACAATAAATGTAAAAAGAAATGAGTTAAATAAGAGTACAATAGTATGCAAAAATATTATTCAAGGGTAAATTAATGAAAAATGCAAATTCATGAATAAATTTGACGAAAAAATTTATTTTATTTTTTATTATTATTAAGAGACAAGTTCATAAATATATTTGATATTTTGACCTTATTTATAATATGCTTTAACTTTTTCTTGAGAGTTGGATGGTGCTGTTGTATGCTTTTTTTATATAGCGTGCAACCAAGAACTTTTTTCTTCTGTCACCATTTGTTCTTATATTTACAGTTTTGATATTTTCAAAATTTTCATAAACTCCGTCACCGACAAAACTTTTCTGATAAATGTACTCTCACGTCAAAACTTTCTTTCCCACGATTGTTAGATTTTCCCATTCCATATGCTAAATCTGTTCATTTTTTTAAACCTTGAATTTTATATTTATAGCAATTCAAAAAAAGGATGACTCCATCAAACACCATGTGTTTTTAACACAAACATTCTGCAATTCTTCATTTGAAAACTATTTGGATTTGTTTACGAGTATTTGATGCCTCATTTCTTTATTCAATGTTGTTTTTATATTTTCTGATGCTGCCTTAATATTATTTTTTTTTCTTTCACCAGATCTGTCGCATACACTACGTGTCATGTCTTTCTTTATCAAAGTAATCTTCTTAATAGCTAAATTTGAGATTGAAGTTTGAAAATACATAAACTATATGTGGTTATACCAAAGAGAATGAACCTATAAAAATGTTAACTGAATACATATTATGTATTTCTGAATATATTTCAAACTTAAGTTTTTCCTAGCTCCATCCTATAACATGAAATTTTTCTTTTTCAAACTACCTGTCGTGATAAAATATTTTTTTCTTTTTGATATAACCACATTAACCGTCCATGCATTTTCAAACTTTAATTTCTCAAAATAATCCAGGGAGAAGTATTTCATTGTTGATATCTGATTTATAGATATACACTGCAATAGGCAACTAAATGTTATTTATTAAATTTTATCTCTATATCATTCAATTAGAAAAATATGTTGGTCTCAGTACTGCATATTAATATCCTAATTTTAAAAAATATTCAGTTATTTCTAATTTATCTTTAATGATTTCACTTATTTTTTTCTAATGTTCAATATTTGTACGACTTATATCATCAGTTTCTATTTTATTATATTGATTTTTGAGAAAATCAAATACAAATCAAACCGTTAATTCCTTTACATTTTTAAAAATAAGTTACTAGAGAAATTGAATACTTCAATAACAATTGCTAGAGAGCATAATTAATCATTCACTATTAGTCAATGAATAAGATTATTTTATATTGTAAATATTATCATAAATCATGAGACAATTTATATTATATAGTAGAAATATTTTCCAAATTTATAGTTAATATTAATATTCAGAAGTAGTATGATCCCCTTCTATTTAATATGTATCTTATAATACAATAAAAGAATTGTGTGGACCACTTTGCTAGACTATAATAAAATTTTATATCGCTTAATACTGTTAAATGATATGAAAAAATTTATGAAAAAAATATAGAACTGGCAAATGATTTGAAAAAAATATATGTTTACAATCAATATATTATATCGTTCATTCACTCATCTCTCACTTATTCTCTCGCTCTCTCTCTCTTATCTTGGCTCCTTCTCTTTCTTCCTCTTTATTTTCCATTATTGCTTAACACTCTTGTCTCCTTCTCTTTCTTCCTTTCTATTTTCCATTATCACTTAACACAAGCCTCTATAGATTTGACTCTTTCCATCAATTCCATCAAATGCAAGAAAAGAAAATTGACTAATATATATATTATATTGTAGCTTTTGCCTTCTAAAACTTGATTAAGCTATCAATATTTATTGAAGAGAATTGATTATGAAATATACAACTTTCATCTATCCCTTCCCTTCACTGCTTACAACAACTGATGATTTCACCACCATTACCAATGGCAATGTTGAGACTTAAGTATGTTTCCAAATCGAAGCTTAGTTCTTTCCTCACCACTTCTCCTTCGCGCATCCGCCATTATCAATATTCACACCTTCTATGTTTATGTGTCTCCTCCAAAAAATGAATATGAATTATTGTGGAAATGATGACAATGGGTTCCTTTAGATGTAAATTTGATGGAAGATCAGAGGCAGAATTTAAGTAGATTGATAGGGAATCACGTTGGAGTCGGTGGTGGTGAGGGCAAATTTGTTAAGAACTAATACAGTGGCTACAGTGGTAGAGATATTGGTTAAGATTGGAGAACAAGATTTGAGTTTCAATAATGAATATGTCAAACGATCAGTCATATAAGACAAAAAAAAGTATAAAAACTCCATATTCATCATGAATCCAACCATCTAAAATAAAAAAAAAAAAGAAGAAGAATAAGTTCTATAAAATACTGAAAAATTTTACCAAAATATAACTATCAATTGTGTCTCCTTCTATTAATGACATAAGCAAACTGCTCTTCTTCTGATGAATTGAGCAATTGCAAGTGACAAATGGATTAGGGCTGTAGAGACAAAATCAACATTATTGACCACGGGTCACAACTAGAAGGTAGATTAGTTCTGTAATATCTCCACTGACTATACTCCAATCTAGTTAAAAATGATAGTGATAGTGATTATGGTGGATGGCAAGATGATATATTTGGTAAACAAAAAAAAAAAAAAAAAAAACGTGTCAGTTGCTCTAAGTTTGATTTCTTGCGTTGATTTTCTAGCAAGTTCTCCATCATTTTTCTTTATCTTCCTTTTTTCTTTTCATGATTTTTAACCTCTGATTGATTTTAAGAGAATAAAGAGTAAGAGTGGAACAAGAAAAAATAAGTGGTGAGAGGAGTGAAAAGATAGCAGAGAGTTTTATTATAATGGAGAACAGTGAGATTCTATTTGTTTCACAAAAAATAATTAGCCTGTAGAAAATATTTACTACATAAAATATTTTTTCAGAGAAAATTTATTATCTTCTTTTCTTTGGATGTACATAAAAATTAAAGGTAAAAATCAAATATTTTTTACTTATTTGTATAACAAAAATAACATGATATGTTATATATTTGTAATAATACAATCATCAATTAAACGTCAGACCTTAATCTTATACATGAATTTTGATGTCTGTGAGTAATCGTAAGAATGAATCAAAACTTTATAATTTAAAATTTTCATTCTCTTAGATAATAATGGGTAATAATGAGTAGATACTATAGGAATTCAATAAAGGAATTCAACAGTCATTTAATCTTACAAAGTGAAATCAGAGTGAAAAATTGCCCATATTGTAAAACCTCGTACAAGCCACCAAACACCCAAATTGAAAATGCAGAAAAAACATAACTTTAGGAAAAATGGATTTGAAGTTTAGGACCATTTCAATAAATAGAAATTTGGTATGACGAATTAAAATTTCAGTTTCTTATTGCAACCATTGCTTAAGCAATGAAGAATTAATAGCAGTCCTGCACATCCAAAGATCAAATCTTTTATTTTTTCTACTCTCAATAAACAAATAATAGAATAAAAAAACCAAATTAAAAATGACATTTTTTATTTTTTTTTTTTGTTGGCTTGAAATCGAAATCAAAGATGTCATGGATAATAACGATATGCATGGGTTAGACAAGCTAACTTGGCAAGATAAAAGATTGAGTGAAAAAATGCGGTGACTTGATGAACAATTTGAGATAAAAAGGTTATTCTAGATTTTCAGTGGTTGAACGAGCTTAGATGTAGTGATAGACGACGAAGTGGTTGCTCACGAAGGCGAAGACATGATCGGACGGAGTGATGAAGACAATGTCATGGTCAACAATCTATGTGTTCTTCACATTCACATAGACTAAAGAGGTTAGGAAAAATGACATTTCGTTTAAAAATGAAAAATCATTTTTTTAAAATGGAAAAAAAAAATTTCTATTGACTAATAAATATTTTCATTTGACTTTTTTCTTTTAAGGATACTAAACACGGAAAATTATAAAAAAATATTTTTCAAAAGAATATTTCCAACAAACAAACGGAATTGTCAGTTACTGAAAAGTCACACAAAACTGAAATTTACCTTATATTTCATATATTTAATTAAAATGTAATATATATATATATATATGAAATTTACCTTTTTAATTTTATTTAATTATTTGAATAATTTTATCAAAGTAAAATATATAATAACAATTGTTAATAATTTTATTCACTTCTTATAATTTTAACTAATTATTATTAATAGTTAATAGAAAATAAAAAATTTATACTAACTAAAATAATAAATTTTATAGAATTGAAATTTTCACTATATAAATATAATGACACATATTATTTGACAATTATTCATTTTAAAAAATAAGGTATTTAATTTTTTTAATAATATAAAAATTGATAATTAAGATTTAAAAGTACCAAATCGAATTAAATGTTCCAAAAAAATAAATCGAATGACACGGCCTCGACTTTGATAACACCTTTATCATTCTGAAAATTTTAAAATGGCATCGATTCCTTAAACAATAAGTCGCTAGAAATTTGAAATGACTTAAAAAGATTTTATTTTTTTGAGAGTTTTTTTTTTTTCAAAGATTCCCGAATTGCTCTGGACTATCCCCACCCATAATAAATATTCATATAAACATTAAATAGATCATAGACGGGTTATTAATTAATAACCTATCCATTCTGATCAACCCAGGCCCCACCATTTACCTATCTCCATTTGGGAATGATGCTTTGCTTTGCAATCTAGCCTTCCATCTCTATTTATCAATATTGGCATCATCTCTATTGAATTGCTCTTGCTTGCTCTTCTGTCTTGTTCCAACTGTCACCACCACTGCCTTCAACTCAAACCAGGTTTGGGTGTAGTTCTTTTTAAGTTTTATGTTTTGATTCTATACCAATTTCTCTGCGATTGTCATTTCTATTGTCTGGGTTAAGTGGGTATAAAATTTCTATATGACTATTAAATGGGTCATAAAATGGATAGATGGGTTACTGATGACCCTACCCATTTTAAGCAATCCATACGCAACATTTGCCATCTCCGTTTGGAATTATGCTTTGTTTTGCAACCTCGCCTTCTATCTCTATTTATTATTATTGGCATATCTCTATTAAGGTGCTCTTGCTCTCTTCTGTTTCCAACCGTCACCACCGCGGCTTTCAACTCAAACCAGGTTTGGGTTTATTTCTTTGTAAGTTTATGTTTTGATTATATTCCAATTTCTCTGCGAATGTTATTTCTTTTTTGGTTTAGTGAGTTTTTCTGTGGCTTTTGGTGCTTGTGCATTTCCCACATTCCTACTCAGCTTCTTCTATTTTCTGATAATTTCTTTATGGAAACAGACAGCAATTAGAGCTTACTTTTAGCCAAGACTGACTGACTTTCCTAATTTTAGGAGTTTTTCTTTGCTTTAGTTAGGTCTCATTTTTTTCTTCTTTTTTAATATTACGAGTGAAAGTGGTTGTGCTGCTTGAAATTATGATACTCACCTCGCTCCAGACGGAATGTGTTGGATTGTACTTCATTCTCTCTATTTTCTTCTGTGGAAACTCTAAGCCTAGCTGCCTCTTCAAATGAATAATAATGTATAATTTTTTTTCTTTCATTGACTTGTGTTGGAGAATGTCTCTTTTAATAAATACAGTAGTCATCTTGGATATTATTAGAAGTACTAAAGTTAAGCGAGAAAGGATGTGATTACTCTGAAACAACATATCTCCATACGCTCTCAATATTGGCTCTTCATTTTTGTTGCTCTTGAACTGAAAATATCATCATTAACAATATTTGATCCCTGGTTTCCCATATTTTGTGCTTGCTGTTTGTCATTTTGCTTCATAAATTTATGCGTGTTTTTTCCTTCCACGTGTGTGTGTCTTTCATTAAGGAATACTTTAATGTGTCAAACAACAATATCCTGTACTGCATACATATGCGGTGTTTGTAGATTTTTAATCAAGTAAAAGCAACAGAACAACCATGCAAAGGGATCATAGCACCAATGCGCCATCAGCACCTTCTCGGATTCGGCATCGTAGGCGCTCCAACGAGGTTGGTTACTTTATTTCAATGTGTTGCTTTCTAGTTTCGTTTCACGTTCTAGTAACATCTTCTTCAAATTGGTTTTATAAATATATATTCACTTAGAAAGCTGTCCACATTATGAATTTGTTCTCTATCCTTGTGGGTTATTTTTATTTCGGGGTACGACACTTCATTCTCTTGATTGAAATTGGTACTTCTATCAGTTCTTTCCTAGCTTCTAACATTCTTGTTTAGACACGTGGAAGAGTGTAAACATCTTTTTTTTGTTTGAGAAACTGCAAAACTTTATTTATAAGTAGATAGAAAGTTCATTTTTAGTTCTATTTTCCATCTGATTGTCAGGTTGTCCCAGAAGCTAGTAAAGAAAATGGAGGCCAGTTACTGATCAATGATCGCAACAAATATAAGTCAATGTGGATTCGTGCATACTCGTCTGTTTGGATGATTGGGGGCTTTGCTTTTATTGTCTACATGGGTCATCTCTATATCACAGCTATGGTGGTTGTTATTCAATTGTTTATGGCAAAAGAACTATTCAATCTACTGAGGAGAGCACATGAAGATAGACATCTCCCAGGATTTAGACTTCTGAATTGGTAAGGATAGTGCATCATCTCGTCCCTTGGTAAATATTATTGTCTTCTGTACTAATAAATCTTACTCAAACTGACTATTAGATTCACGAAGAGACAATGATATTTTGAGTGCCTGAACTCCTCTTTTTGTTCAATTAAATGTCTAAAATTAAACAAGAAAATGCAGTCAAGTGCGTTTTCATTCTGTTTAGTAATCAGAAGTGCTTAGATGAATTAAAGCAATTGAAAATTTGGCTTTACTTGTTACTCTATCAAACACATGGGCAATTTCCTTTTCTTTTTTCTCTAAAAACTATGCATCCCTCGTGTAAATTACAATATTTAATTTTTCACTGTGTATTTTGTTTTTCAAAAAATTTTTGTAAATATTTGTCTTCTTACAACTTTGAGCATGCATGTATAGAGTAACCTTTGTTAATTAAAATAGTGCATGTGTCTGTTAACTAGGCTAGTTTTTTGTATATTATTCTAATCCATCTGATCATCCAAAAAAATTGATTGTAAATTTTTGCTTATGCACCTCAATCACACCAAGAAAAGAAAATACCAGGCACTCAGATAGAAATTCCAAGAAGTTTGGGCACTCAAAATGCCATTATCCCATGTATAAACTGTTCTCATTTGAGTTTATCAATTTCTCCAATTTTCTTGTCAGGCACTTCTTCTTCACTGCAATGCTCTTTGTGTATGGCCGCATTCTCAGTCAACGGCTGGTCAATACTGTAACATCAGGCAAATTCTTGTATCAACTTGT
>CATIWR010166662.1:0-37069 GCA_949677035.1 Omphalea diandra | reverse complement strand
TAATCTTGTCCAGTTGTGTGTCTTTATAATATATATATACAGACACCTGTGCTTTTTTTTATATATATATATATATATATATATATATATATATATATATATATATATATATATATATATATATATATACATATGTTGTGTTTAGTTTTACAACAGAAGCTAATTACTTGTCTTTTTTTTTTTTTTTTTAAGGAAAACTTAATTGTGATAGTTCGGAGCACATAAACCATGAAAATTTTGGCAAATAAAGTTGGGGTTTTTTTTTCTCTGTGGATTTTTTTTTATTTAGAGGCAGAAAACCTAATAATGATATATAGAAACTGAGCTATAATATTATTTAACAATAGTTATTATTAAATCAAGAGTTGAGTAAGGTGCTTTTATTTTTATTTAATAAATTATATACATACTAATTTTAATGCTAATAGTGATGTTTTTTTTCTTATTTTATATGATATAAAAGTTAATTTCTTAACATATGGCTTAAAATTGAAGAACTTCTGAAAAAAAAGATATTTTTTTATTTCATTTGCTTTTGATTCATTCAAATAATAGCTCAGCATAAATATTGATGAATAATCAAATTAAAAATTTCAGATTATATTTTAAAAAATTCAAAAATAAATTATCAGTTTAAATTTTTTTTATATTGGACCCTGATGTATATGCATTGATTAATGGTTGTAACTTTTCTTTCTTTTTTTAAAAAAATTATAACTTGTGATTTTTATTAAATTTATAAATTATTACTATGATTTAAAGATAGAAATTTAAAAATATTTTAGAATAAAATAATTTTTGCAATGATAATTTAACTAATATGATCAAATTTTTAAGTTGATATTAATTATTTTTTGTTATATAATAAATATTAATCATATTAATTTTGTAGTTACATAATAAATATTAAATCATACCTAATAAAATTATTAATATATCATAAATAATACTCTATCCCTTTAAAATATTTGTCATTTTAGAAATTTTATTCTATTTTAATTTGTTTGTCCACTTTGAGAACTTAAGGAATTTTTTTTTTCAATTTTAAGCTTATTGTTTATTATCTTCATTAAATGCTTAATAACACCATTGAAATGGTAATTTAGTCATATGTGATTAATTTTTTCTATAATTTATGCTATTTAATAATAATTTTTTATTTTAACCTTAGTTGATAAATATTTTGAAATGAAAAAGAATTGTTGATAGTATAAAATAGTGAAGAAATGATGAAAGATTTTTTCAAGAATAATATCATGGAATAAACTCTCAAGAGAACTCGACCAACTTTATATATATATATATATATAGAGAGAGAGAGAGAGAGAGAGAGCTAATTAAAATCCAGATGCATTTAAAAAAGAAAAAAAAAATCAAGCAACACATAAATAAAAAAAGAAATAAAAATCAAGCAACACGAGTTTCCCAAACTCAGATGAATTTAAAAAAGAAAAAAAAGGGCATATGGGAAATGGGATGGAACAAGAGATCGTCGCATGCTTCAACTTCTAGAATCATATTTTTAAATAATAATTCAACAAATTGTGGTGATGTTAGACTTTAAAATAATTGTAAAATATATATTGTTCGAAGATTGAATCTTCTTAGCTTTCAAAAATTTAAAAAAAATGAAAAAAGAAAACTAAAATAATTAGAAAATCTTCTTGTGTCAATGAATTATTTTTTATTAAACTAATTCCTTAAATCTAATAGTAAAATTCTTTAAATGTGAGAATCAAAATCTAGAATCCATTAAAATAATTATATCTTAAATATTAACAAAATTTATTTTCCTAAAAAAAAAAGATATATTAAGCTTTGTTTCCTTGATTAATCAAAAGCATTAAAATAAAAAAAAAAGAAATTTGTCTATGCTGTCAATATGATTTAAACCCTGGTAAATAACATGACAGTAAAACTGTAAAAGCCACATGATTTCAAATCCTTTGACCGTTTTCTCTCTTATTGGTTGGATGCATGATGATTTCTACAAAATTCACATCAATGTGAAACACAAAAATCTTTTTGGGTTTGTTAGGTAATAGAAATTGTAAGTATATAATTTTATTATTTAATTGGATAAAAGTAAAATCAATTTTATATTTTTTATCAAACTAAATAAAGTACATAGAATAATAAAAATGTGTACATTAATAATAAAATTATAACTAGTAAGCTCAAAACTAACTCTTAATATTACACTTAAGATCTCTCAATCTCCTAATATTATATGCATAATTTTAGTGACACAATATATTTCAATCCATATGTTATCTCATTATATAAGTATTATACACAATAATTAATCATCTTGTTTTTTATAGACATAATTAGATTTTTTTTTTTTTTTAACTTTATGGATCAACAACCACTAACTATGATAATTAAACGCTCTAACTACAAAATGAGTTTAGTTTCCAATCTTAAGCAAAAGTCATTCATTACCGATGGGCTAAAAACCAAACAACCAAAATTGACAAAAATATTGAAATAAAAACATGATTTTATTAATTAATATAATAAAAAGTATTATTTAATTTTATTTTCCCTCTATTGTTCCATTTATGAACATTTTCTAATTTATGATTTAATATTTAATTCGTTGTTATTTGTCATAATATTTCATTTTACTTGATTTTTTTTTTATTTTATGAGTAATTAAAATACACAAAATAAGAGAGGTGCTAATTTTCAATTGTAATTTATGCACTTTTTTTATTGGTAAAACGTGTGTGTGGTTTTAATTTTTTTTAATCTGAAATCAAATAATAAATATGACTTTCTCTAATCTAAAGCTTATTCTTGGGTTTTTTCGAGTTGTAAAGTTATACTTAGAAATACTATATTGTTGATAAATCAAAATATTATAACTTTTTTTTTGAGATAGAGAGATTTAATAATTTGATAGCTTTTGTTTGGCCAAAAAAAAAAAGAAGAAAACATTCCCTTAAAATTTAATGGCAAAAGATCTATATAATAAAATCTATATTACTAAAAGATGCATGAATTTTCTCGCAGTTTTGACTCATAAACGAAATTAGGATTAAAATTTTGGAAGATGAGACCTTCTAAAATTAAATTAAATAAAATTTTAACTTAATTGAATTTTGACAAATATAAAAGATTAAAAATAACCATCTAAATTGTAAATGGTTTATTAGCTTTTTCTCTATCAATTGAATATTTTGAATGTATTGACTATATAATATAAGAATATGTAAACATATTATATATTATCAATTATTGTTTTTAATATCTGCACTATATTAGATATTTTATTTAAAAGATAATATTTATTTTATCAGTATTCTATTTACATTATCAATTTAAATTACAAACCAAATATTAAAAAAATATATGGAATATAAAAGGTTTATAATTTTTTCCATTGAAAGAGTTAACTAATTACTAGAGAATATGGTGAGTAATTTAATCATCTAAAACGTCAAATAACCATCAGAAAAATTAAAGGAGGGGTTGATTAATTAATTTTTAACAAGGTCAGTTATCTAATTAAAAATAACAAGGTCTCTAAACATTGCAGTTAATTTTTAAATTAAAAGTCAAATAACAAAATTAAAAAGATTGAATAAAATTATAAAAGATGCAAACCTATGAATGTTTTTAATCACTAGACTTTTAAATTAAAAAAAATGTAATATCTAATTAAAAATTTAATTATTTAATGAACTGCACATGAAAAATTAACGTAAGAAGTAAGAAGAAAATAAAATATAAAAATTTTGATCATTAATTAAATAAAATTCAAATAATATCATAAATAATACAACTAAAAAAATTTCTTAAATCGCAGACAAACTCCATGTCGCGTACTATTTCTATTTATCGTATAAATTATAATGCCGTAGCTTTAGGCCCAACATCAGGAGAAGGTCATCTGTTGACCATTAGGGTACCAATCAGAATTCGGATAATCAGGTGACTTTTGGTCGATTTTTTTTCAGCAATATTAGGAGAATTAAACTTATTTAAAGATTAGAATGTCAAATTATAACTATTAAGTAGAGTGTATTTATCATTATAATAGTAAGCTTACCATTTTGTTAACATGATTGTACATTCACAAATAAAAATAATTACTTTTCAAATTAAATCACATAGAGTTAGCTTATGTTATAAATTACATTTTTTTTATTATTGATGAGTAATTGCAATTTGTATTCCATTCATATAAATATAAACAATTATCTTTCATAAAAAAAATAATGTTAGTTAAAAGAATTTGGGCATTTTAGCTAGGCTTTCTTTAAGTTTGTAGTTTTCTTTTATTCTTTATCATTTTCTTCTATTTTTTCTTTTTCAAGTTCATAAAATATTAATTATATTTTTCAATTATTAAGAACTTTGAGATAACAATTTTATTAGATTTTCTAAATTATAGTTCTATTAATAATAACAATCTATCATTTCTAATTAAACATAATTTTAAATGCTAGTGCTTAAAAGAAATAATTATTAATTTTTGAAATTTTATCAAACTAAAGTTATTTTGGCAGGTCATTATATTCAAATAGTATTAAATTATATTCTCTTATGAACTTTAATATTCTTAAATTATTGATATGGTGATTAAATGATATCATAATTAATTAATTAAAAAATGAGTTTTAACATAATTAAAGGCTGACACACTTCAATTAAGATTTTTTTAAAAATCACTTATAGAATCAATTTTCTAATATTAATTTGAATTTCACTCAATGCATTATATCATATAAGCAATAAATGTTATATAATATCACATTATAAATATTAATGGCTTCTAAACAAACATAATATAATTTACATGCTACATGATTATGTTGAAAGATTTTCTTGTTATTAATAAATAGTATTGAGTTTACTATATGAGAATAATATTGTGAATTCTATTACAACACTAGATTGGATAACTTTTACAATGTGAACCTTTCTTTAAATTTAAATTATATAAATATGTTAGTCATAAAATAATAGAACATATGATGATTTTCAATTATTATACTTTGTTCAGTATAATAATCATTAAAAATATTTACATTTATTGTCATAGTTTTATAAAAGAGTGTCTTGATGTTAATCCGTATGTATATTAATAAAAAAAATATTTATAATTATTAAATAACAAATTGATGGTTTTTTAATAGTAATTTCATATACTTTTATAATATTATCAAAATAAAACAAAATCATGTCAAATATACAATAACATGTGGACAAAATAACTTATATTATATATTTATGATTGAAATATGTATATATTTTTTATTCATATATACAGAATTGATTTTGATATCGTTACGTAGTGCATACATGCCTATGAATCATCCATTCAGTAACTTTTCAGTAGAAAATGATAAATCAAATCAACTATACCAATTGATTGGGTCAATAAGTCTTGGTCAACAAATTATTGATTAGATCCATTCCCACCTGATCTAGAACTACAACTGAAAGAGAAATGCAAAACACAATCCATCCATTTTTTTTTTTTTTTAAATTGAAACTTCGTCGTGGACTTCAAAAACATGCTACTGAATCTTTAAGAAATATTACATAGAAAAATGCTAGAGATCATGAAGAAGCTCGTCTGCCTTAATTCCACGCGGCTGGCTGGCACTATATACCACTTTCCAGACCACCATTAATTATTTGGCCACTAGACCTCTCTTCTGCATACTACTTTCAACGTCCCTCTTGGGCCGTCGTTGGCATGCGTTAGCCTCATGATGACCATGTCTACAATCCATCAACTCTTATTTTATAATTTTCATTGGCGATTATCATAAGTCAACCTTGAAAATACATTATTATAAGAACAAATTTGTATGCTTAAGCCAATTCCTACCTTTAGGAAAACACAGAGAAGGTTTACTCTTTCCCACTTGATCGGTCTTGATCACAACATAATAATTAGTCATAAATTTGCATTTCTTTTATTATTATTATTATAAATGACATAATTTCGCCTCAAACAAGTTATAATTATATTTATATATTTTTTTGATTTATTTAGTTATAAAAATTTTGAATTTTTATAATGATAATCACCCTAGCTCAGGTTTAAACTGGATTTCTATTTAATTATTTTTTGTTTTGTAAGTTTAGCTAATCAAGTTGAAGCTATCGGATTTATTACGCAATATAACGTTATGAAACTTTACGTGTGAAATGACAGATATAATGTGGAGGAAATTTTTTGATTTTCATGGTTCATAATGCGTGTGTTTTCTAGAAGGGCTGAATTTCAATAATGGTTGAATTTTTTACAAATATTTAAAATTCATGTGGAAGTTTCTTTTTTTAATATACGAAATAATGTAACATAAACCAACATTTCGAATAAGTCATCGCAAGAATGATTCCAAATTATTGATTAATGGGTTCATAATTTCTCCCAAAAAAAGAAAATCAATGGTTACACAATGTTGTCGTGGCATTTTAAATTGAGAATTCTTCTCATGCAGCCTCCTATATATAAAGCCACTAACATCATTCCTTCAGTATATATTTCAAAACAAACCACAACCTAATTCCATCGTCTTTCTCTTTTTTCCTTTCAAAATTCTAAATTTTCTCTACTTTTTGTTTTTATATATGCTATCATGTCAAAAGATTTTTTTTAAAACTATTATAGAGGGAATTACATTGATGAAAATTTGAACCCTGAAATTCACTTTTATTCAATCTCACTTATCACTAGATTAAAATATTAGTTTTAATTATAACTCGTTTGGATGTTGGAATTAGACCTAGAATTGGAATTGATATTTGGAATTGGGGTTCATAATTTGATTTTCATTGTTTGGCAGCCCATGGAGAATTGAAATTCTAATTCTAACCCAATTCTAAATATTAAGTCTAATTCATGTTATAATTTTGGGCTCAAGTTTTCTGAATTAGAATTGTAAAACATGTAAAATTTAGTTCATCTCTTGACACTCTTTCCACACACAACACTCTTCTCTCGACATAGCAAAGCACGACAATGGATATCAAAATAAGTAGTTTCATTTCACTTGGGCAAACCAAGTAAGTTTTGCTCTTATCTCTATTTGTTACTCCTTTATTTTAGGTTCTAGGGTTATGTTTCTATTTGATTTGGGATTGATTTGAATTGCGATGTGTTATATGTATATATTTCAAGACTATAACTTATTTGGATTTATATGATGTATAGGTTGTTGATTAGATGATTATAGGAGAATAATGTGAAATAGGTTGTTGACTAAATGTCTGTCATTTGATGTATTTAATTATAGTTTTGTTGGAAAATCTGTCCAAATTTGTTCAATATAGTGAGAATGAGCCGATGCATTTATATTATGATGCTAATTTTTTTGCTTCCATTGATACCTATTATTGTCTAGATGTTGATCTCAGTCCACATTTTTTTACAGATTTTCTTTTTCTGTCCTGAAATTCCCTTCTATTTATTTAAGATATGAGGAAAAAATAATGATTAATTTCTATTCTGTAATTGCAATTTCATTTTCCAAAGTATTATATGTGATGGGCACTTAGGTATAGGTGTTTTCTTTCTTTTTTTGAGGCTTATTAAGTATTCTTAATAATCTAGATAATTAAAGCGAAAAACATTAAAGTGTAGTCTCTTCCAAAAATGAAAGTTCAATTTTTGCATTTAAATATTTAAGTTGTTATACTGAGATTATGAATTAGGGTTCCAAAAAAAAAATAAAAAAAATGACAAATTTAGAGCTGCAAACTTTACTAGACCAGTTAACAATTAATTTATGAATTGATTTAAAATGTAGAATGAGGAGATGAACTTTTTTTTTTTTTTTTAATTTCAGTAGATGAATGGAACGTTAAATTCTACTCTCCCCTATTGGCCAATGTTAACTAATAAAGAAAGTTTGACTTTAATGATATAATCTATTCATGGAGTTTTTTTTTTCTTGCTTTGCTTAATCTTACTTTTCTATAATTTGTCTTTGTTGAGGCAGCTTTTCAAGCTCGTAAGAAACCTCCACCTCATACTGAGTCTCTATGGTGTTAGGGAAGGTCTTGTAATAGATGAATGACTATGCGCATTAATATGTTTTGAACAAATATTCAAATTTGTAACTTTATATGCTTGTAATTTATTCTTCATTTTTTACATTCTACAAAAAGAGAAGAGAGAAAAATACCTTACTCAACAAAAGGTTAGAGCTATAGACTCAGCTTGAGATAAGGTACTTTTGCTGCAACTTGCTTTTGGTAGGCTAAAATATTATATCAATTACACTCTATTGTTATTAGCCTTTTTGGCAAACTAAAATGTTAGATAATATTACACTCCACTATTATTAACCTTTGTTTATTTAGTATGAGATAGGTTAAGTTTATTTTATATAGCGCTCATCTGGTTTGTATTAGCTTTTGTTAGCCTTGTGAATAATATAATTTTATAAGACAATAAATATTGCGGCAAGGTCTATTTAAAATGAAAAAGGGGTTAATGAAGTTTTTCAAAATAATTTCCCTTGAGTGAAAAATTGTTGGTGGCTTTTTTTTTCAATCATTTTAATTCTAATATATTTTTATTATTTTTATGTAATATATTTTATTATTTTTATGTCTAAAATTAAATTAAAATTTACAAGTATATATATTATAATTTTAGATATTAATATTTTAGTTTTAGTTTTATTTATAATTATAATTATAATTTTATGATTTCACCATCCAAACATTAAAATTGGAATTAGGATTGTAATTTCATCACTTCACAATCCAAACACTAAAATTAAAATTTCAACTCAATTTCAATTCTAATAGAATTAAAATTAAAATTAGAATTATAAATTTCAATTCCAATTTCGTCATCCAAACGGTTAGAGAATTTTGTCCCAGCTTTCTTCGGTCTTTTTGCATTTGTCATTAAAATCATCACCAACGTTGTTTGTTGCATCAAATAGCGAAGACAACAGAATCATATGTGCATGCGTCGAGTCCACTCCTCTTCCTTCTTTGCCCGTCTAATCCTTCTTTGTTTTCCATCCCCAATGATATTTCTCTTTCAGCCAGTGGTGTTTCAATCTTTGAACGCCGCAACTCAAAATGTAAGCAGCAAATTTGTCTATGTTTTTAGTCAATTTGATGGGTTTTTAGAGATTTGGTTAAGGATCAGAAAAAGAAGGAAAGGGCACAACATGGGTGTAGTTTCCTCAGGTAAAATTATTTAGCCATAGAAAGAGTACACCTCGCATAAGAATGCCCTTATATTAAAACAACAAACTTTAAAATCATAAAATAAGTAAAATCATTTATGAATTGACTTGCAAACTTTCAAATGAGTAGCTTAAAAACCTAATGGAGTTTGAGTTTTATATAAACTTCGTTTATTTATTAGACGAGTCTTTTGAACAAGTTTTAACAAATCTTTACGAAACTGAGCTCTGAATAGCTAACGAGCAGCTCAGCTCAGTTGCAGCTCGAGACATAATGTGCAGTAGAGTGGCTCTTTGAGGCGAAAAAGTTACTACAAGGTAACACGTGAGTGCTTTCTCTGGATTCATCAATTTTCATGGCTTTTTCTTTTAATAGAATAATTCTCATGGCTTAACTGAAACAGCTGTTTTTGAGTCAAATATTTTTATGGGTTTTTGGCGTCCATAGGTAAAATTAAAGCTTTTCTTAGCAGCATGGGGAAGAAAATGATAAATCTTTACAAATGAAAACTAATCAAAAAAAAGGAAGATGAAATATTTATATTTAAAAGTAGAGGTGACAAACGGGTCGGATCGGGTTGTTTCAAGTTGGATCAATTTTGGATCGAATTTGAGTCATTCAAGTTTTAAATTGGTTTGGGACACCCATTGGAACATGCATACAGAAAGGGTTCGGATTTACACTTAAAATTTTCGGATCGGATCATTTGTTATTAATTTTAAAATGTCCATTTTGATTTTTTATCATTATGCAATATTTTTCATAATTTGTTAAGAGAAATAACAACTTTTTCTTAAAAAAATTATTCTTAATGATTTTTTCTTAAAAAAATTATTCTTAGTAAGATTTTATATAAAATGAAACTTTATTAAAAATTTTTATTTTTATTTAAAAGCTTAATAAATTAAATATAATTTATTTTTTAAGTAAATGATTATATAATGAAAATAATTAAATTAAGTCCACATAAAATTATATTCAAATCATATATTATAATTTAAATTAATTTACAAACAATGTCATAATTTAAATTAATTTACAAATAAACATATAATGTCAAAGATAAAAATACTCAATTTACAAACAAACATACGATGTCAAAGATAAAAATACTCATTATAAAAAAAATTTATGTGATAAAATTATATTTATCTTAATATGTGATTTTACCATGACAAAAATCAAATTTATTATAATTATTATAAAAAATAAGTAAAGTTGTGATAACTTTCTTAGAGAAAAATAAAATTTAATAAAGTGAATTTAGAATTAGTCAACTCTTATACTTTTTCAATTAGTGTAATTAAATTTAAAATTAAGTTTACGACTTAACTAATATACTACTTTTATTTTTATTCAATTTAATCTTCTTTTTACTTAATTCATTTTATTATATATTTATGTATGGTGAATTTTTATTTTATATTTAAATTTGAAATTAAAAATTTTAAAATTAAAATTTATAATTAATAAAATATCTCAATCTCTCATTCTTTTTTTTTTTTAAATTCTCTCAATCTTCTTAAAAAATTAATTTTATATTTTAAATAATAAAATTTTAAACTATTCAAATAAAAACTTCTAAAAAATATTTAAAAAATCAACCACATGAATTTAATTAAGCTGATATTTTTATTTTTATTCAATTTAATCTCATTTTTACTTAATTAATTTATTTTATATTTTTAGATGATGAATTTTAATTTTATATTTAATTTAAAAAATAAAAATTTTGAATTTTAAATTTATAGTTCATAAAATCTCTCAATCTCTCCTTAAAAATTAATTATTATATTTTAAATAATAATTATTTAAACTATTTAGATAGAAATTTTTAAAAAAGATTTACAAGAAAGTAATTAAAATTATGCTTTTATTTTATATTCTATTTAATCTATTTTTGCTTAAATAAATTTATTATATACTTTTCTATGAAAATTTTTAATTTTATATTTAAATCTATAAATTTTTAAATTTTAAATTTATAATTCATAAAATCTCTCAATATCTTGTTTAATTTTTTTTTTAATCATTGAGCTCACAAATTTTTAACTCAAAATTTTTTGTTATAATAAATGAGTTTATAAGATAAATTATGGTATGCATTGTTTTATTATAATATTTGTCAGAATATAGTGTCCACCAAATTACATATAAGGATAAATAATATTATCATAATAATATTTGTCACTATATTAAATAATTTAAAAAATTATAATAAATTTATTTTATCACAATAAATAATTTTTATTTTTAAT
Source organism: Omphalea diandra (assembly GCA_949677035.1). Lineage (NCBI taxonomy): Eukaryota > Viridiplantae > Streptophyta > Magnoliopsida > Malpighiales > Euphorbiaceae > Omphalea > Omphalea diandra. The sequence goes on along the minus strand of CATIWR010166662.1, from coordinate 25,634 downwards.
AATAATTTATCATATTTAAATAATAAATTATTATTTAGGAACACAAAAAACATAGTAAATTTATTAAATTTATTAAATATAAAATTTTCATTATATTTTATATAAAAATATTAAAGTTAAATTTAAATTTAAATAAATAGCCTAAATATTTTTTTAAAATAAATTTCTTTCTTTTTTATTTTAATCATTCTACTTTTATGCATTTAGTAATAATTTTTTTATATTATCATCGGTAAATTTGAGATGGGTCACATGTTGATACATTTATATCAGTTTTGACTCAACCTCATTGGGTTGACTAATACCCGACCTAAAAATTTTCGAGTCATTTCGGGTTTGTCTCTTCGAGTCTGGTTCAAGTTTGAATAGTATTTTTTCGAACGGATTCAAATCGGATTTTTGAATCAGATCGAAAGCTGTCGCCTCTATTTAAAAATGAAATTTTAATTTATAAAAAGAAAGGAATGATAAATATTTTTACATATTTTGTTTAGACAATGAGAAGAAAGAGAATCTATAATCTATATCATGTTTTGTTTAGATTCTCTATTATTAATTTTTTCAAATCAATAATATTTAATATTTTTAGTTGCATTACTATAACGTATGAAAATAAATAGGTATACATGTGTACTATTAGTTTTTTTTTAAATTAATGCATGCAAGTTTTAGACCCTCATTGAGAAATGAACAATAGAATACAATGAGTAATATTTTGTGCTTCCTAGACACAATTAATTTTTGAAATAGCATGCACATATAAAAACTCATGGAAGAATTTTCTCTTCCTTAATTGGCTTTTTATAATTTTTATATTTAATTTCATAAAACTACAAAATAGTATTATCATATAAAAGAATTAAAGAGAGTATGAGTATATATTTGCTTGGTTTTGTGAGATATAAGTTAGGACTGTAGTTATTCTTGTTATTTTTTAATCCGATTATTTGTTAGTTTGTAAAGAAATTATTTTGAAATTATAATTAAAATCGATGATTTTGATTTTTGTATTTGATTTATTTTAAAATATATCATAATCAAAATAAGAGTTCTATTTCCGTGAAATAAAGTCATAATCAAAATAAGATTCTTATTTCAATGAAATAAAGTCAAATATATATTGTTTGATCAAGCTAATAAATATTTGATATGCGACATATATAATATCAAATTTAATATAAAACAATTTACTAAATTAAATATTAAATAATAATATAAATAATAAGATAAATATAATTTCATTAAAATAGTTAATTAGAATACAAAGAAATATAATATTTTTATTTTTAACTATAATTATCATATATTTTTATAGTAAATATATAATAATGTATAATTTTTTGCATTTAGTTACTCATTTAATATAGTAAAAAATAAATAAGAAATCATTTGATTTCCTCGACGAATCAAATACCTACAAAAAATAGTAACTTGAGTTCCGATTCTATTATATTTGGTTTTAATTTTACTTTCAAATTTTGAATTGAATTGAGCCAATAAATAAATAAATAAATAAATTTTTAATGGATTGAATAATTAATTTTAATAACACCCGCCTGTTTAAAATTGCTTCATCATTAGAATTCGGAAGTAAACATAGAGGATGATTTAAATAGGTTTTTAAACAACAGGGCTCAGTTGATGAATTATGAAAACTTAATGGAGTAAATGAGTAATTTTAAAATAAATATTATGATCTTGATTATTTAAAAAAGTATAATTTATTGAGAAGTAATAATTTTCTTTATATATATATATATATAACAAAAGTAAAAATATTAATACATGTGAAATATCTTGAATATATTGATGTGACAAATCATAGTTAACCTCCATCCAATTTATTTGATAAAACTCTATATGTAACTTTTAATTATAATTATTTTAATGACAAATTATTTATACCAATTTAATTTATCTTTTACAGATGTCTTATTATTTTCTCTTAAAACTTTATAGTTATTAAATGTTCAATAACATATTGATTCACACTTATATACCTCTTCAACAACCTCAAATTATATATCTTTTTTTTCAATATAACTCACAATAATAAATTGCTATATATAAAAATAATAAATAGCTATTAAAATGTTAAAAGTGATATTTCAAATAATAAACAATATATCAAAATTTATTATGTCAAATATATTATTGATATTGAACTTTTTACTTTATATCATTCAATAAGTATAACAAATAATAATACTAATAAAAAATTATATAATTACATGTTAAAAACTATGAAAAAAAAATTTCAAACACAAAATACCAACAATTTTAGTCATAAAAAAGTGCAAAGTCAAATATAATTTATACTACCTTTTAACTACTCAATTTCTTCAATGTTGATAAAATAACTTATTAATAGGAGATACACTAACTAAAATTTCTTTAAATAAAGTTAAAGATATTTTTTGAATAATTTTATTAATAAGGCAAAACCATTTAATTAATAGATGAAGGATAAAATTATATTGTATCACATATTTTTTTAAAAGTTAATAAGTGAACTAAATATGATTACAGTGTGCTTCTCTTAAAAATAAACTAAATACTATAAAGTTTTAGTTTATAAAAAATAATTTTATAGAAAATATTATTTCCCTAAAAGTTTTTTTTCATGAAAGTGAATAACTTCATATTAAATAAAAATTGATCTATTAAGTTCCCCACTATACTATTTAGTTATTTACTTTACATACTATACTATAATATCAATTAATTTTAATTTCGTAATGTTATAGTATATCTCTGTTAATTTTCATGAAATTAATATAAAAGTTTATTTTATCTTATTTTTTATATTGAATTTTTTTATGGTACTAATTCCTATAATTGCTTATTAAAACCAATCAACTAAAGCATATGATGAATAAATATTTTAATTTTAGCAAAAAAAGTAAGATTAAATTCCTAATCTGTTTACATAAACTGAATGTGAAAAATCAACACTTAGATGAGATAAAAGAGAAGGGGATCGTTATTGAACGTTTCCTTCTAAATACTGGCATTTGCAAGGTTAATATTAGACGGCTCATTGACTTTATATTTTAATATCTTTCATCGAGTAAGTTACGTCAAAGAATGAAATTATATTATATGCTAAAATATTAATCAATAACAATGAAGAACGACAAAATATATGTATAACAGTGCCCAAAAAAATAAAAGTTGACATTTAAAATAATTTATTGCTAGGTACAAAATATATTGATATGTTCTTCTTCGCATAAATTTTAAATTTTTTTCTCATTTTCTAAAACCAAAAAAAGAAAAATAAAAAATAAAATTTACAAAGGCTAACTCAAAATATGTGGAGAAAAAAAAAAAGAAAATTCTTATCCCTAAATAATTTTAAACTAAATAACATAAAAAAATAAAAGAAAAGAGTTGAAAAGAAATATAAAGAGATATAAACAATTCAATAATTACTATCTAGGAAACATAGAAGCAATATTTAAAAATGATTTTTTAAATAACATCAATAACCTCAAAATAACCAGTGGTAAAGTTTAAGAAAAGAAAATCCAATTCAAAAAAAAAAAGTGGAATTTTAAGAATTATAGAAATAAATTATAAAGTAAAAGACAGTTGAAGAAAAAGTTTAAAATTATAAAGAAAGATGAAAAAGGAAATTTTAAAAGCTAAAAAGAGAATTAAAAAAGAAAAAGAAGGCAAATAGTACTGGTGCAGCTATTCCTACAAAAGCTGCCTGCACTCCTTGGCAAACTTTTGATGGAGTGTAAATATCTTCACCAAAAAAAAAAAAAAAGAAAGAACTGGTAGGACTCTTGTCTTTGTTAGAGAGAAAAAAAAAATCAATTATGATAATCGTGATGGTGTGAATAAAAATAATTAGTGTATAAAAAATAAATATTTATATAGATATTAGGGTTAATTATTAAAAGAAGATAACTTTTATATCTTAAAATTAATTAAAGTCATTAACTAATATCTTATGATTTGATTAATAACAAATTATACTAAAATTGGAAAGAAGATATGATAATTTAACGATGCAAAATTTGAAGATGTTTAGCATAATATATAAAATTAGAGGATCAATTAATATAATATAGGGAAATTCAGTGAGGTCATAGAATTTTTTGAAAGAAAAAGGGTAAACTTCACAATCTGTCCAGCAAAGTTCAAATTGAGTTTTTTGAAAAATTCACCTCCTCCTCCGTTCTTATTAACTCAGATATACAAAATAAACACACTTCCTCTCTCTCTTTCTCTCTTCTCATCCACAAACAATGTCACCTACTGATGCGGACTTGGATCTCTCCGTACGATCTCTTTCTCTCTGTTTCTCTGTCAGTTTCTCTTTATTTTTGTTATTTCCGTAGCTAACTCTTTCATCGCTACTGATACAGACTTCTACTGCCTCTTCCTTCCCAATGGGGTTCATTTCTACGCTTTCTTTCCTTCTGATTCACATTGTCCAATTTTTTCTTCTTTCTATTACGTGCTTAATTAACTGCATTTAGGGTTTGCAGAGATTATGCTTTTGCTGATGCAAGCAACTTGGAGCATTGTGCCAAGTACTTAAATCAGACTCTCGTTTCCTATGGATTTCCTGCCTCTCTCGACCTCTTTGCCAGTGATCCGGTGCCTGTCTTACTCCATCTTCCTCTTTTGTTTGTGTTGGCTTAATGTGTCTATTTTTTAAGGAATTTGTTTTGGTTCGTTAGGTTTCGATTGCTCGGACCTGCAATTGCATTTACTCCTTGCTTCAACAGAGACAGCGTGATGTTGAATTTAGAGAGTCTGCTAATGAACAGAGACAGAGGCAAGCTTTTTTTTTTTAATTATATTTATTTTATACTTAGTTTTTAATGCATCTGTTATTAGGAATTACTCTAGTATTATTCATATTATTTTTTGAAAAAAAGTAAGGTGTGTGTTAATATTAGTTCTAATTAGTTAAACTTGGCCACATTTATAATTAATTCTGGTTTTGGTTTATTAGAGACTTTCTTCTATGGTGTTTTTGCGGGTGATTATACGTTGTTATGTGCTTCTTCACTGCACGACAAACTGCTTACAATTTTGTGCCTTTTTAATTAATTAATGACTACTTTGTGTCCGAATTCTGCTATTTAGAATAACGTGCATTACTTCTGTCTTCCAGACTTCTCTCAGATTTATCCAGATTGGAGGCAAAAGTTGAGAGGCTTGAGTCCCAGTTACAGGCCAAAGATAGGGAAATAGCAACAATCACCAGAACGGTTAAGACTTTTGACTTCAGAAAGTGAAATTGTTTTACCTATAAATTTGATAGTTTGTTAATACTCATGGTGCAATCATATGTGCAGGAAGCCAAAGCTACAGCAGCTTTGAAGGCGCAAATTGAAAAGCTTCAACAGGAGAGGGATGAATTTCAGAAGATGGTCATTAGTAATCAGGTTAGAGCATTTTTAACTTACTGTAAGTTTATTTGTTTTTCTGGCTGTTGGGGAAGAATGCGCTATCCTAACAAGAGCTTTTTGATACTTTGATTCTGGTGAAGCAAGTGAGGACTCAACAAATTCATGAAATGAAGAAAAAGGAAAAGGAGTACATAAAGCTGCAGGTATGTTATATTTACATGTTCTTAATCATGTGAAGGGAATTAATTAGCTATCTATTTTCATCCAAGGCTTTCATGATGAAGGTAATTATGGGAGTTGACAAGACATGAAGGTTGCAGGTTTCTTTAATTATTTTTATTTGCAGGAGAGGCTAAATCAAGTATTGATGGAGAAAAAGAAGGAATCAAGATCAGGCATGGAGATAATGAATTTGCTTCAGGTACTAATTGAATTAGCGCATGTCATTCTTCCAGTTGTGCCTTTGTAATCCTGACCCTCTAAAAGCTTGTTATGATTATAGAAAGAAGGCAGGCAGCGTGGGACATGGAATGGGAGGAAGGCCGATAATGATTTCTATAAGAAAATAGTATGTATGCTGATTGACTTACTTGGGAATATCATATTCATTGGTTTGTTATGATTGCAGTATGTTTTTGGCAGGTGGATGCTTATGAAGCTAAGAATCAAGAATTGATGGCAGAAAATGCTGATTTAAGGGCATTGTTGCGGTCAATGCAGGTTTACGTCCATCACTCAATTTGTGTCGTTATACTTTAACCTTTTCTGAGTTTTGTCAATTGGTGTGTACTTTTTCTTAGTTACAACAATATGATTGTATGAGTGTTGAGCGCTTGTATAATTAAAGGTAAAGCCTTCTTGAGAAGATAATCAAGAAAGAGCAGTCACGCCAGCTACTTTCTTTAAATTGAAAGTTAAAAAAGAAAAGGACTAATAGAATCCTTACTACTGGAGGCAATAGAGACAAACAATAAGGATGAGTTTCAGCCCTTGCTGATTCCAATTCAAGAGGGAAAGAATACAATTTGGTGATAAATTGGTGAGCCTTTTAAACAAACAGGTGAATCATCTTTTTGAAAGGAGTGGCGGGAAGGTATGGAATTGCTGCTAGAAGTGAAGGAAGAGAGAAAGAGTAAGCCTTTTAAACAGAACAGGTGAATCATCTGTTTGAAAGGAGTGGCATGAACATTTAAAGCAATCCAAGACTCTCTTTCTTCCTTCACTTCTAGTAGCAATTCCATAGCTTTGTGAAAACAGCCTATTATGACTCATAGATGCTTTTCATATTTCTAGATTTCAGGTAGAACATATGGTATATGGATTATAAGGCATCTGTCTCCTTTTTGTATGTACTTAAGTAAGTGGACTCTGTTGATGAATTCAATCCTTTCCTTCCTGAGAAGATGCTGTGAATATGTTGTTAGGAATTGATTTCATCACAAATGAACATATATTATCTTATATAGATGGGGAATAAGGGCTGTTACAACAAATCTGCTGCTAGCAAGACTGATATTGTCTATCTTTGCACTAGGAAGAGACTCTCTCACCTATAAGCTGAATAGACTGATTTAGTGGGTAGCTCTTGTTTAGCTATTACGCATTGCCATTCTTTCTTTAATACATATATCTATTAGTTGTGCTAATAATAAGCCTTACCACACTAACCCTTACTAAGGCAAGGAAGAAAGCATAACGGCAATTCTTTTGCGCTACCCTACTAACTATTGATTTACATGAGTTTCATAGTCTTAACTTTTTAACCATTCTTCTATGTGAACTAACACTCGAGTGTGGAGCTATTTTCTATTGATTTAGGAGTGAAAGAACCTGGTATGAATAGACTTCTCTTATAGTTATCATAAGTAGCTAGACAAGCTCCTATTTTAAAACAAAAAGATAAAAGCTTTTGAAAGCAGAGAAAGCGGGATGGCAACTAGAAATAGGAGGGGAGGGGAGGGAAGGATTATTAATCACATCAATCTATGGTGCATCTGCTATCTATCCTAAAAAAGATAGAAGGCTCTAGCTGGCCTCTTTTATGCACTAAAGCACAAGTTATTAAGGTCTTAGCTATCACTTGAAGAGGACAGAAAGATATCCCCAAATCGTTTGCTAATCTTATCTTTTTCTTTCAAGAAAAGGAGTTGGGAAAGAAGGAACTAGGGTGCCATATAAGGTCTCTCGCTCCTTACTCTATTCTTATCTATTGATTTCACTTAATTTGTAATAGTTAGCTAATGGCTACATTCACTATTTGGATTCTTTAGCTCTTCTAGGTCCCATTGAAATCAGTGCTTCCCCCTAGCCAAATGAGAATTGGAAGCTATGGTTAAAGCTATTTCTATAAGATAAGGCTTTAAGGCCCTTTTAAAGTTGAAGTTAAAGAAAGGAATGTCCTTTATCCTTCTTTAGGTTCCCCTCATGGGGTAGTGGCAATAGCAAAAAAAGGCCTTAGAAATTACTCCCACAGTTCCTAGCCTAGAACTCCTAAGAGAACTCACACTCACAGGTAACAGAGACAAATATCTCCAAGTGAAAGAACTCCATATAAAAGGATCACTCTAGTTGCATCTGTCATAATGACTGGACTGGTTGGAACAAAACTTAGGTTTACATATGCTCTACATTATCAATATTTCTTGCATTGTCTTGCCTACTCACTTACTCAAAAAGAGAATTCGCTACCCAAATACTAATACTATAAGTATTAACCAGGGGCTTCCTCTCAAGCTCAGCAACTCAGGATTAGTATGAAGATTGGTTCAAGTGGAATAGAGATACATGGACTTCACATTTTGATAATGGGGCTACTGTTACATGTAATACAGAGACAAGGACTCTAAAAAAAATCCCCATTGAAAGGAATTGGAAATGTATTCAAGGGAGCCTGTACTCCAACAAAATTGAAGGCAGATTCTTGATGCCTTTGTTACGGGAAATGCAAGGGAGTATCTTATGACTCCTAGCTTGGGAGAATTCTGTAGCAGACAATAAGAAGAAATTCATGACTTCTTATGAACTTAGCTTTAAACATTATAGATAAGTGATCCTGTCCTATAACCTAGCGAATGGGGTAAGAGATCAAATATTTCAATAGTCTATTTGAACTCCTAATAGAAAAAGAAAAGTCAAACAACTTATTATCGTGCCTAGATCCCTACGACCAGAGGATGATAAATCTGCTATGCCCACCCGCTGCCTCTTTCCAGCGCATTTTGTAGATAGATAAACTTGTGGTCTTGTCTAGGTTTAGTGACTAATGGTTTATTCTTTGAATGTCAAAGTGTTTTTTCCACTGCTCACTTAGACATGGTGCAATAAGAAAAGAATTAGCATCATATGAAATTTTTTTTTATTGTTATTTATCTCTACTTCACTTGAATTCCTAACCGTGATGTTGAGAGATGAAAATGTGGGTGCTTATAGTGGTGACTCCTTAGGGGATAGAAAAACTTTGTGTCCAAGCCATTTTGAGAGTCATTAGGCCATATAGAGCAATTTATGGATTCAATCAATTTTTTTGTCCTTGAATATTAAGCCCAGTATGTGAATGTCATACAATAAGATATAATTTATTTGGAATTATTAGATGTGACTTGTTATCTTGAGTGACACTTTAACATGTTTACCTCTTGTTATGAACTTGTATCTTATCCATTGGTAGATCTTACTCTTTGCCCAATCCTCTCTTCTTTGGATAGAATATTTATAAATCTTAAATCACGATAAGTTCTCCTTATTGGTTGACAATCTATATTGAACTGATTAAACTCACTATCATAATAGGTCCATGTTGAGTTGGGTTAATACTTTACCTTATGTCGGTTTAAGGATTTAGTTGAACTCAATTTTTCACTTGTAGTTTAGGACTTTGCTTGACATTGTGCTTTAATACAACTTACTTTCATAGTCTTGGATTAGTCTCTGCTCTCTTAGTTAAATCTATAGGCTTTGGTTTGCGTTTAATATTATAAATTTAGTTTAGGTCTATCAATTAATCTCTCATAAACCCTTAACTTGAATTATATGGGGATTTTGTGTTAGGCTTAGCTTGTGTATGTTATTCTTCACACCTATGATTTTGACTCATAAACTTGAAACTCTTGGCTCTTTCATTTAGGCGTTCTTGGAGCATCATAATGGTTGGACTTGTGAGAGGCTTCAATCACATTTTATTGGCTAATAGACCGAGGCTTCCTAAAAGAATATTTGAATTGTTGAGCTAGAGATGCTTCTTGATCTTCTCTTTTGAGTAGAAAAAATATCAAGAATAAAAATAAGCAAACAATTCCTAAAATGTTGGAAAGACTCTTTCTTTGTTGTCTTGTTGCTAAGACTAAGGTCTTCAAGAGATTTAGATTCAAAGACAAGCAAAATCAACTATTCTCTGTGTTACGAGTTGATGTCCAAAGGAAGCTATTAAAGCAATTGAGATTGGTGAATCAATAGTAGTAATATCCATATTCCTATCTCCTTCAACTACTATGCATTATGCTTCTCCAAACAAGGCTAGATGGAATCCACAACGAAAGGAGAAGTTGTTATTATCGTACTAGCACGAGTGTACTTATACGTTAAAGTGATACTTTTTTTGAGTTGTTAAGTGGAAATATAAGTTATAGACAAAAGCTTTGCTATCTTATTATTAAGTAAGACAAAAGTTAGCTACTTGCTTGTTAAAGGTACTTGACCATAGTTATTTATAGATATTGATTTCTACCCTATAGTCGATTATGCTACTTGAAATTGTTAGTATATGGTATCTGAAGTTGTCAGTATATGGTATCTCATTATCTAACTTTGCTTTAACGACATCATGTTGATAGTTTTAAAGATAGGATAACGAGGTACAAAAGGTTTCTTTTATACTTTTAGAAGAAAGTTACTGTAAACACACAACTTTCACACTTTTAGTTTTAGTTTTAGTTTTAGCTTATACACGTGAGAAATTCACAAGAAACAAATAAGATTTCAAAATAATTCAAACAAAAAAATTTTTTTCTTCAAAATAAAGAAAGTGAATGAATTAGAACAAAATAGATGTTATTCAATCCAGCACTACAAACATTTTTTGTTACATTGAAATACATTCAATAGAAAGCTTATACAAGTACCAGACACACAGCTAAATACAATGTTACAACATAGTTAATAAATAATACAATATATTATGTTAAAAACAAAAAACAATATATTTCTATAGTTAAACAAAAAACAATATATTTTGAGTTGTTTCTATCTTATCCCTTATGGATATTAGAGGCAACCTTGATAATTAGAAAGTTTGATTCTTGGATGAGTCATTTGTTCTTCTAGAGTTTCAATGTCATCCAAGAGTTGTATTTATTGTTCCACCTGCTGTTGATCAACAACAAACATATGTTCTAAAAGAAAGTTAGAGTTTGTTATTGTTTGTGTGTAGCATTTTCAACATTTTGAATTGCTTGATTAATTTGAGAAAATCTTTCAGCGGTAACTGTTAAATTTATATCTATCTCTTTGTTTTACAAAATAACTAAAGTCATTATTTATAGATGTTGGAATCTCAAAGCGAAAAAATAAGTCTTTCATTTTTCATAATATCTCCACGTGGCTTAATTTTAATCACCCCTTCAGGAATAAGACACAATAATATAACGCACATTAGAAAAATTAGTACTCCTTTTATAAACAAGACACTCTGCATCCTTTTTTAATAGATGGAGCAATTGTCACTTGATAGCTTGAAAACATATCAATACAAAATCATGTTATTTGTCTTTGTTTATGTACCAAGTGTTCTTGTTGCTACTTGTTCATTGGCTTCTACTTGTCTTATTGATTTCTGTATACTCAGAAATATAATAATCCTCTCTTAACTAGTTGTTATTAAATATCATAGTCCTTGCTTAAGTGAGCTACGTGAGACTGAAGTTAGCACAATTTGATTAAACGTTTGTTTTTGCTCAGTTGAGATAATATCTTACTATTCAATAGGTACTTTGACTAGTGCAATACTAGCTGTTACGACTAATAGAGAAAAATAGCTAGTGCAATATTAGCTACCAATATAACTTATTCAATAAGTTCACTAGCTATTAATGTCCACTAGAAAGACGCTAGTGCAGTAAGATTATAGAACATTAATAGTTGCAGTAATATAGAGTCTTTAACCAATGGGCACAAAGCGAAGGGGTCCAAACTTTCTTGGAAGAATTTCTAGTGAACAAGTTTCAAGTGGTTATTTTAAGAAAAATGGGATTAAAAAGTGGAGGGTAAAGTTGGTTTTGTAGATACATTACCCATATCAAGGGATAGGTGCATTTGTAATTTGATTGAGCATACGAATATGCTTAGTGTAAACATTTCCTCTCTTTAACTAAGAATGACACATGCTTTTTCTCTTTGGCTTGTAGATAGCATTGAGACTTTTTTGGGATTTCCTTTGCACCTTCTATTGCTATAGGCTTGCTTCTTTTGATGATCGACCACTCTACTAAATTCTTGATAGTAAACAAGCAGAATATTTTACTTGAGTTGAAGGGAAATGCAATAAACACTCTCGTGCTTCATCCTTCTAGCCTATGCTTGTGTTACATGAGCAATGAGGATGCGTGTTACTAAGGCTTTAGGCCTAAGCTCTTGGAGTTGCTTATACAGAGCCTATTGTTTCCCATGCTTGTCTTTGTTAGCGAACGAACCATCTCGAGAGCACTAGGATCTAGATTTGTCTTGTTGACTGGCTTTAGTCTGAAACGATAAGGTACAGTTGGACATGCCCATAAAACCATACGATAATGTAGAGTAGGCTAGACTTAGGGATGCACATCCTAAATTTTTATTCAAAATATGCAATTTTTTGCTCTCCTACACTTCAAGTAAGCCTCATTGGTCTTCTGGCAATATCATGCATGTAATCAATTCTTTTACTAGCTTTGGTTAAGCAACTGCTACATTCCTTGAATGGCCATAGCCTATATAACTTGTCTCATTCTTTCAAGAAAGTAAATCTAAAATCATAACGGGAGGAGATTAGAGGATTCATTGTATTGGTGAACAATCAGAGGAGATTAGAGGACTCATTGCACTAGTTATTTCTATTACGAATATTAGTTCTATAGACTTACTGCACTATTAACTTTTTAATAGACTTACAAAACGAGTTGGATCGGTACTTATTGCTATTTGTTCCAAGAACTAGTGTTGTATTAGTTATAATATTTATTGAACTGTAAAAAATATTATCTTGACTGGACAAAAATTAGTGTATGATTAGATAAATATCATATACATTATTCTATTAGTTTTGGTCTCAGATTGTCAAGTGAAGATTGGCTGAGGGAGTTATATCATATTTTTGGTATAAAGAAGCAAATAAAAGATAAATAGAAGCCAATGAACGAGTAGTAAGATGCACATTTGGTACATAAACAAGGATAAATCACATGATTTTGTACTAATTTGCTTTTGAGCCCTTATGATTGCTCCATTTAATTAAAAAACGATGTATTAGGCCTTGTTTATAAAGAAGGTACTATCTTCTCTGATATGCGTTATATTATTGTGTTTTATTGCTGAATGTGTAACCAAGATTAAACTACATGGTAACATTTAAGAAAATAAAGGACTTGTTTACTCTCTTAGAGGTTTTAACATCTATAAATAACATTTCTTTCTCTATTTGGTAAAAGCCAAGGGAGATAGATATGGATCTAGTAGTTACCACTAAAAGCTTTTTTTCAAATTAATCAAGTAGTTCAAAATGTTGAAAATGCTAAGTGCAAACAACAACAAATTCTAGTTGTCTTTTTGGAACATGTCTGTTGTTGTTCAATGGTAGGGGAATAACAAATATAACATCTCCGAAACGACATTTGAACTCTAGAAGAATGAACAACCCTCGTCCAAGAATGAGAATTTATTATTGTCAGCAAGGCTTTTCAGCATTTGCGAAGGGCAAGGCAGAAACAACTAGAAGTCCATTGTTTTTGCTTTTAATTTTGACATGTTGTGTTGTTTGTTAATTATGTTGTAATATTGTGTGTTTAGTTGTGTGGTTGGTTTGTGTGTGTAAGCTTCCTATTGGATGTACTTCTATGTAAGAAAATTTTTTTAGTGCTAGAATGAATAAAATTTGTTTTGTTCTAGTTCATTCTTTTTCCCTATTTTGTGTGGAACAAATTCTGATTTGAGTTCTTTTTGAAATCTCATTTTTTTTTAGTTAATTTCTCACATACACAAATTAAAACCATAATCAAGAGATGAAAATTGTGTTTATAGTAACTCTTTTCTAATAGCATGGCTGAAAGATTTCATGCCTCACTATCCAATACTATAGCTGAAAGCTTTCATGCCTCACTATGCTTTTTTTAAAATCACCATTATTGTTAAAGCGCAATTAAATAATAAAACACCTGACTTTCACAATTTCAAATAGTACAATTGGTTATAGGGCAGAACTCCGAATATGCGAATAGTTGTGATCAAATGTTTTTAACAAGTAGCTAGCTTTCATATTACTTAGCATCAAGGCAAAAATTTTTTTTTTTTTTCCATAGCTTATACTTAGCATCCCAAAAAAAGTGTCCATTTAACACATAAGTACGCTGGTGCTGGTAGAAAAGTAGGTAACAACCTATCGTTCTTCCTAGATTTCATCTAGCCTCTTTTCAAGTAACATAATGTATAGTAGTTGAATGAGACAAAAATGTGAATATCGCTATTTTTGATTCACCATGTTAGTTGCTTTAACAACTTTCTTTAATCATCTACTCGTAATGTAAAGAAAAAGCTGATTCTTGCTATTTGTTAATCCAAACCTCCTAAAGATCTTAGTTTTAGCAACGAAACACCTAAAAAATGTCATTTTTAGCATCTCAGGAATTATTTGTTTATTCTTATTCTTGAGTTTTCCATTTGGGAGAGAAAAAATGAGACGCATCTATAGTTCTACTTTTTTAATATTCTTTTTAGAATATTTATGTCTACTAGTTAACAAAACACAATCGAAATTTCTCACAAGTCCTACTATTAAGGTGCCCTAAGAAGGTTTGAATAAAAGATTCAATTTTCAGGTTTATAAGTTAAATCATATGAGTGAAGGATGGCCTTCACAAGTTAGGAGCAACACCATGCCCCTATGTAGAATTAGCATACTAGTTTATAAAAGATTGATTGATAGACATAAGCTAAACTTATAAGATTAAATATAAATCAAAGCCTACAAAATGAATAAGAAAAGCAGAAGTTTAATCTAAGACTAGGAAAATAAAATATATTGAAATTCAATGTCAAACAAAATCCTAGACTATAAGTGAAAAAATTGAGTTCAACTAAGCCCTTAACCCAAATGAGATGGAGCCTTCACCTGACACAAAAGATACCTTTTAAGATAATATGTTTAGTTCGACAAATGTAGGTTATCAATCAAAAAAAGAAGAATCCCATTATTTAAGGCTTATGGATATCTTACACTAAGACGATTGGATTGGGCTCAGAACAAGACTCATCAATGGATAAGAGCACAACTACATATGAAAGGTGTACACGTTAGGCTTCACTCAAGGTAATAAGCCAAACTTGAACAATCTAAACAAATTAGATCTTATTGTTTGACAAAACCACAAATTGAGCTTAATATTCAAAGTGAAGAAAAGATGGGTTGAATCTATAAACTGCTCTATGGGGTCCAATGTCTCTCATAATGGCTTAGGATTGCACACAATTGCAATTCTAACCAATGGACATATTGGAGTCTTTTCTATCTTCAGTGGAGTTGCTAATGTGGATGTCCACGCTTTCATCTCTAAACGTCACTCTTTGGTATTTGAGTGAAGTAGAGGTAAATGAAAATGAGAAATTTTTTTTTTTTTTAAAAGGATGTTTCTCTTCTTGTTGCACCATGTCCAGATAACAGTGCAAAAAAAGTCATCATTAAATTCAAAGAATAAACCTTAATTCCATAATCCAACCCTAGAAAAGGAAGCTATATCAAAGCCCAATGCCAAACAAAGCGCTGGACTAAATATGAAGAAATTGGGTGAGAGATTTAACTCCCTTGCGTGAGAAAAAATGCCAATTTCTCTATGCCGCAAAAAAAAGGCCTTAAGGGAAGCTGTTTCTAAAATGTTTTCATGAGGAAACTCAATAAAATGAACTTGAAACGTTTTAGGCCCGTTTTTATAAAGAAAAAGAAAAAGAAATTTTTTTTTTGTTTGTGAGAAATAAAATACACAAACGTGATCAGTCCTTAATCAAACCCTTGCTCTCCCTTCTCTTCTTATTGACGCAATTTGACGGCAATAAGAGGCAGTTGTTGATGAAGGCTAACGATTGCAATGATGGTTGAAGACTGATGGTGGCAAGAAGTAAAGTCTCTCAAATGCAGCAAACCAAACCCTCTGCTTTCCTTTCCACTGATGTCATCTGACGAGTAAGTTTTTGGCGACAGTAACGATGGTGCTGATGTTTCTATTTCTTTATCATGCATCTCTATTTTTTTATTTTTTGGAGGGGTGGGGGGGAGGGGGAGATTTGGATTTTTGCACTCTTAAGACACCCCTTCTAGTTGCAGTTGTGCTTGTTTTAATTTGTTGTCATAGATTAATGCTATGAATATGATTTGATTCGTGTAATTTGAGTTGGGTTTATTCTCGTCTATCACTGTTCTTTAGCTCTTAAATTGTTTTTGTTCTTTTTCTTGTTTATTGTTGTTCAAATTATACTTGTTTGTTTCAATGCAAGGAGGATTTGTTGTCCTAAATTTTTCCTTTCTCTTGTTTGTTTCAATGCAAGGAGTCCTAAATTTTTCCTTTCTTTTCCTTTTTCCTTGATGATTAATTTGCTGTCCAAAATTTTGCTTGTATGTTTCTATGCAAGGGAAATTTATTATCGTAATGTTGATTTGTATAATTATCTTTACTAGTATTTTTTCTGGTATAATTTGATCGTCAACAATAATATTTCCTTCATTAGTAATTTTTACAAATATATATATATATATATATGTTAATAACATTTACAAATATACCCCTATTTTTTTTATATTTGCATGCTCCTTTACATTTTGTTTCTTATATTTTTGAAAAATCTCATTTCTTCATGTCCATTTCCACATTTTCTGTTGTCGTGCTACCTATGTAGGATAATTAAATTGGGATATGAAAAACAGCTTTCTTCTTTGAAGGAGGAAAAGAAATTGAGGGAAGAAAAAATAGAAATCAGCAGACTAAGGAGGAAGTAAAGACTAAGACCTCATTCTATTAATTTAGGAGTAAGAGTCACCTTTCCATTTTAAAAGAATTTGTGGGTGTAACTGTAAAAGTGCAATGTCAATTAGCAACTTCAAATTGTTGTCAATGTGACCATTTTGTACCAAAGTATACACCTTTTCCTCATCTTTAAGTGACTTTTGCATGTTTGATCATTAACATTTTAGTATAATAAGTCGAGTCTTTTTTAAGGGACTTTTGTTGGTGCTCTTGGGTAATATTTTCTTGGCTACAGGTTGATATGCGTGATTTCTTAAATGCTCCTAATGGTTCAGCTAAGCAATCTTTGCCTGTTAATGATAGACTTGAAGCTGACCCCTCAAAGTCTCCCTTGGGTGGAAGGACGGTATGATAACTCGTGATGTTTTTTGTTTGTTCTTGAAGAGTATAGTGCCATCTGTAACCATTGAATACTTCATAATTAACAGGACGTTTTTGACTTGCCTTTTCACATGGCTAGAGATCAAATTGAAGAAAATCTACGAACTAAGATGGCTTCCATAAAAGTATTTTCTTTTATCCATTGCCAGTTCATTGTAAGGGATCATGGTGACAATAGATGATTGATTTTTTATGCTCTTATATTGAAGGAGCGCATGGTTCAACTACAAGATGCACAGAAAGGAGCAGAAGTCACATCTGAAGCTACTGAGAGAGAGCTTGAACTTGAAGCTCAACTTGTTGAGGCAAGGAGCATAATCCAGGAACAGGTGCCATATCTTTAAATTGTGCAAATCAGACATGGGTTTAAAGCACTCTAATTTGTTTCCTATCTAGATCAAAATTTTTTCATCAAGTGTTTTTGATGTTACTTATATTATATGCACAGTCGATCTGTTATCAGGTTTAAAGAAATGTTATATTGAGCTTGAACTTTCACAATATAACTGTGCAGTTATGCTCAGTTATATTATATCATCTTTCAGGAAATATGATCTTTCCTTTAGGATGAAAGCTATTTGGTTTTAACCAAATATCTGTACCGAACCAAAAATCAATTTATAAGCACAATTACATGCTATTGTTTCCTTTTTCTTTTATGGGTAGTGAATTACCCAACTTAGTTTGGGCCAAATAATTAGTACTAATCTTTTGTTTGTCTTTCCTCTTTCCTCCTAGTTTGTTTCATAATAATTTGGAGTTTATCATGGTAATTTTCAATTAGTAGTTACCTGACTTGTACTTTTTGTTCATTGATTCATGGTTTCATTAACAATGTTGTTTTTGGACTTGTGTAAAATCCAATTTGGAATCGTTGTATCTTTTTTTAAAGTCATTAAACTGAGAAACCAAACAGAAAACTATCAGTTCAGTTGCAAATTCTACAAATTTTGGTTTGATCAAATTTCAAACCAAAACAAACTTGACCAATCCATGCCCCTAGTTTCTCTGAGTTATATCTCAGTATTCTCACCACTTTGGAGTTGGAGAAAAATGGTTTCACAAATACTATTATGCATGGAATTCTGCATACAGCTTGATTTTTTTTTTGCCCCATATCACTAAGTTCAAAATTTTTATTTAATCCAGTATGATTTGTTGTGGCTGAGCAATTTTATTTCCATCAACAGAATAACTAAAAAGGCGATGGTGATTCTTTTTGTTATTGATAGTTCTTGGTTTGAGGATAATCAGACATATAAATGTGGGTTTTCCTTTTCAGGCATTGATAATGTCAAAAAACCTTGCTAAGTCTGAGAGGCCAAGGTATTATCACATTCATCCTTTTGAGTGATGGGAATGCATTTAGATGGTTGCAAGCATCTGTATGGTAAACTGAATGACCAATTTAAATTTCAACAGGGAATCTATCATTTCATCACCAGGTGAGGTATGAAATACCATACTTTGGCCTTCTTTTTTTTTTTTTTTTCAATTGATTTGCCATTTATGTGATGACAAAAAGAAAAGGCTTTATAATCTTGTTTTTGATGATTTTATGATCCATGAATTGTGGTCAGCTTGGCTCATAAGATAATGTTCTTAGTAGTCGAACCACATTTAGTAATTAACGTGGAACTTTACTGGGACTATTAGTCATCTGGTCTTACTCTTCTGGTTAGTTAACAAAATAGAAAGCTATGGCTGCATATTGATGGTGTTTTATATCAATTTAAACTGTATAAAGTAATGCTAATAGTGAGATGTAGGTTTCTGTCTTTTTGTCGCATTTGAATTGTCCTGAAGGAGGGCCTCGAGGTGCAGTTAGGTTATGAGATCAGTTCATTATGTCTGTATTTATCAAGTATTAAATTGGTGTACTCACTGCTTATGTGCACAACTCTGAATAGTCTTTTTCTTTTTCTTTTTTTAAAAAAAAAATTAATTCAATTTTTTTTTTTTCATTTTTTTTTCTATCAAAGAAACAATTGAAGAACTAAATGCATAACTGATGATAAAATTATATATTGTTAAGCATTAATTCTCCTAATGTCAGGGAGTCTGATATCACAAGCTTGATGGTATTTATATTTTTGGTATCGGGAGATCAATGAGTTGGCTGCAGAGCAAGATTCTTAGCATAAAGCAAGTAGGTCAACCTTCGTATAATTCATCTCAATCACAGTATTTTGTGCGGCTCTTTCTATTTGCTGTTAAAATCTTGAGAACTTAGTTGTAAGCCAGTGTTACTGTAATTGGTATCTATTTAGTTATGGTGATGTATGGTTGACAGTTGCTCTAGTAAAATTTCTTCCATCCATTTTTCATGGGATTTTGTTAAACAGGACTGTATTAATGCTTCCGGCAAAAGCGTTGAACTGGGCTCCCAGTCATGTTCTTAACCTCTCTCTATCTTGCTATAACAAGCCAAAAATCACCCTCACGACGAGAATGAAGGAACACACGCTTTCAGTGTCGTATTGTTTGGAACTGTGGTTATTCTGGTCTGTAACTTCTAAAAATAAAGCTGGAATGGCCTTTCCAACCAAATAATCCTTGCGTTCTCGTGTAATGAAAGCAAATTTAGAATCAAACCAAAAGATCTATGTTAGAGTCGCCTTCACTTACACATCATAATCTCTTTCTTCCAATAGAAAAACCGTTAGCCTTAGTACGTCTTCTGCAATTCAGGTGCAATGGCAAAAATATGAGATATGTGGTTAATATAGTGTGCTGTGGGAGTGTAATCTAGACCTGTTTAACACGGTTAAGTTCAAAACTTTATTGGAGCTCTGCTAGCTATATATATATATATATTGATAAGGGCCTATTTCTTTTATTTCAAATGTATTATTTAAATATAAAAGCAACTTTTTTGGAAAAAAATATAAAGATAAATAAAAAAAATTTCTGATTATTAAAAAAATTTGTGTGAAATGTGAACTTGCGTGATTGTTTGACCCTATAAAGACCATGATGACAGTCATAGAAGAGTGTTTATCCCTTATGGTTTTATATAATTTGAATTCATATTTTTCTAAATATCAAATTAAAGAAAGTGGATTTTGCATGGTATGTGTGAAAATTGATTTATTATTGGAGATAATAAAAAAATATATTATTAAAATTATTTCTAAAATTACGAAATTATAAGTTCAAAATGTAAAGAAAATATTATATATCAATATAAATAAATATAATTAATTTTGATTTTAAATTCAGTTTTAAATGAATGATCGTCAGTTATTAGCAAATTATTTATTTGAGATACAAGTTTGACATTTATGAAGTTGATTGTTTGACACAGAAGTGATTAAAATTTTTAAAGAAAATTATCTAATTAAAAATAACAATAATGAAAATAAAGAATTATTAAAAGAAACTATAACAATAAACAATTAAAAATATAAAACTACAAAATAGTGTTCACATATAATTTATTTTAAAATAAATATTATTTCTTAATTACATATTTTATATGAATATTTTATTTAATTTTATTAATATTTTAAATAATATATGAAATTATAAACATTGCAAAGTACGGATTATTAACTAATTAGTTAATAGATTATAATAAATGAGTACTTTTTGAAGTGTGATATATGTTATTTTACATACTTAATGGGTGATTTACACATTATCTCAGCTGTTGATGGAGGCATGTTATGTATACATATTTGTTTAGTTCCTTTAGAATCATATTTCCCCACTGAAATGCATTTATGGGGACAGGACAATGATTTTATTTTATTTTATTTCAAGGCCGGTGCCGATAGAAGAATGCTTGTGTAAATTGCTCCTTACTCTTCCTGTTGCGCTCTTGAAATATGAATTTTTAATGATTTTGTTGGTTAACTACCTTCTCGTTATATTCGATAAAAATTTAAAAATTATATGTAAGAGATTTGATGAAGTGGTAAGTGGTATTTTAATATTATATATCATATATGATTTTAATTAATTTTTATTACAAGCTTAATTAAGTAAATTATATTATAGTTTATAATTTAATTATTAAAGCAATACAAATTCTAAAGTAATATCTTTAATTTGAAAAAATCAATTAAAAGTTTATTAGATAATGTTATAGATATAAATAAACTTACAATGGCTAATTTTATCGTAGGTTACAATCACGAGTAATTATTTCAAAAGAACAATAAATATAATTTTATTGCACTCAATACATTATAGAAATAAAATCAATTGAATATAAACATAACAAATTTGTTTTTAATGGATCACTTATGTTATTTTAAAAATGATTTTACTAATTTAAACGCCTAATTGAACAAAAAAATTATCTAAATATCAAAATTAAAAAAATTAAACAATTCAAACACTAAATTTGTAATTTACTCTTGTTCATTAAGAGGTTAAATTTCAAAAAAATTAATCAATTAATTTGCTTTTAGAATCTTTCATTCGAATATAAGTTTATAAGAAAGTGTTAATATTTGTACTTAAGTCTTTGTAAGAAAGTGAAGTCAAATTTAAATTCTCTGCCATTGAACTTTCACACATTAATCAATTATTCTACTTGTGATGAATTGAGATAAACTTTTTATTTGTTCTTGATAAATGGTGAATTCTTAAGAGATTTACTAAAGTTAATTTATTTTTTTAGGAGACTAAATTTAATTTATTTGAAATGACTCAACATGAAATTTAAATGCAAATTTGGTACATGACAATTGGGTCATAGATTAGATTAGTGCTAGTCCCACTCATTTAACTGCGGATTTTTTTTTTTATAAATTTATGCACATTCCCTTCATACAAATTAAGGTGAGCAAACAACGACCCAATTGAAAAAATTGATCCAACCTACACTATTTTGTTAGTTTTATTTAATTTCTTTATTATAAATTGATTTGATTTGAATTTTAATCAAGAAAATTTAATTTCAGTTTTGATTCAATTTTCTATATCAAAAACTGAATGAACAAATTTTTTAGAAAATTAAATCAATTCAAAAAAAATTAATCTAAAAAATATATAATTTTGATCAAATTGAACTGAAATTTTATAAACCCTATTTATTTGGCTTATGAGAATATAATTTTTTTTGTTTATTTTTTTTAAAAAATTCAATCAATTTGATTTTGAAAATTTAAAATATGATTTTAATAAAAACCAAATCGAATCGATTAAATGTTATCCCTAAATAAATCCTTAAGCTATAGGCATAACTAGTAATTTGAACCTTGAATTTTTTTCAATGATTATATATTACTCTTTTCGTTTATTAATAGATGTCATTTAAGGTTTTTATATATATATTAAAGCTTATATTTAATAGTTATTATTATATATTAAAAAGACTATGTTGCTCTCAATAATTATTTTTTATAAATTATTGTGTACTTTAAAAAGAAACAATTATTATGAAAAAGATAAATAGTAAAGTTGAAAAAAATAAATTAACGTTTATTGATAATTGTAAAATATCAAGTATTATGAAACAAAAATTTCTCTTTAAAACTACATCTAATTTGAAATGGAGAGAGTAATATTCAAAATTAAGTGTTGAACCTGATGAGTACAATATGTTTTTTAAAATTTTTGGCTAAATTTGACTTCGATTTTCTCAAGAAGCAAAAAGAATGGTGATTCTTACTTTTAATTAATAAAAAAATAATCTATGTATAACAAAAAATTGAACCAATTCAAAATAAAAAAAATGTATTGTAAATGAAAATAAAAATTTAAATTCTCAATTATGCATTAATCATTCGTTTTCTCTCCTTTCTATAGAATATTATAGTCGCTAAAGGAAAAAGCAACGTTGAAAGTGGATAGAGGTTGAAATAGGGATGGATGAGTATCTATGGACTAGATTGAGAATTTATAAGTTGATGAGTCAGGCAAGTAAATACAAAGTGGAGGGAAAAGGATGATATAAATAGTTTGGCTTGTGTGTGTTTTTTTAAAACAATTTATCTCATGTGTTTAAAGTTCAATAGTTAACATTCTTACAATATTTAGTGAAAATTTTATTATATAAAATATAAAAATTAAAATTTATGCTTCTTAACTAAATTGATTTAAATATAATAAAAATAAAAACATTGTGATAATTAGATTCAAAACTAAATTTTAGATATGATACACTAATTAAAATGTATAAAAACTAAATTAATATTTAAGTCTTTTGAGCTTTGACAAAGAAATTAAGAATATTAATAATTTTATAAGAAATCAAGCCAATCTATCGGCACTATATATATATATATAAAATTGTTGAGAGTGATGAAGAGACATATATAATTGGTAAAAGACTCGATGACTTCTTAAAAACTTTATACACTTTGGAAAAAATAGAACAAAGAATAAATATAATGAATAAATACATATTAGATTTAGTAATAAAGGTGACAATTTCTAACTCAATCTAACAATTTAACTTGCAATTATTTAAAAACTAATATAATTTTAATTGGATTTAGAAAAAAATCAGAATATTTTAAAAATTTTCAAATTCAATTTAATTCTACAATAACCTAACTTGCGGATGGATCAAAATGACTTGGCTAAAAATATTGAAAATTTATTTAAAGTTAAAATAATATGTTTTTACTTTAAAAAAATTAAAATTATGAGTAATTTGATCCAATATGAACTTATCTGAAAAAAATATTTGAAAATAGTCGGATCCAACATAATTGTCGCCTCATTAACATTGAAATCAACTTCAATTTCAAAACTGTGAAAAGCTCAAAAATTTGTTAGTGCTATTTTTTTTTTTTTAAAAAAAAAAAGTAGAGAGAGATTCATAAATGTTGTTATAATAAAAAAAAATATTGTTATATTTCTTTATTGTCATAGTGAATTGAAGAAAAAATAAAATTGGTCTTCTCCTTTTCCTTAAAAAAACAAAGGAAATCCTACTTAAACTTTCATATTCAAGCAACAAGTGGATGATATCACCATCAATACTAAGACAAATAATCATGAATAATACTAGTAGAAATTATGTATGGAGAAGATGTATATAACAAGAAAAGTGAGTATATGGCTTAAGGTTTTGGCCATTGCACGTGCAACAGAAACCGGCCACCCACCGTAACATAATTAACTGTCTTTCATCTTATGATTGCTTGCCTAAAACAAAAAGACCTCTAATTGCTCATATGACAAGTAACATGAAAAATTACAAGTCAAACTGGATCATGCCTCCTAATACTCCATCCTTCGCCTAACAATCCGGACAAATCTTTCTCTCTCTTTTCTTTCTCTATATAACCAACTTTCATGGTCACACTTCCCCAGCAATTTAAAGCTAAGATTATTGATATCATCAGACTTCATGGAATTCGAGCATGTTAATAAGGTCACGAAGAGGAGAGCTGCGGTTCTTCATCAAGGAGATGATCAGTTCTTGTTCAACAGAATTATTTCACGAAATTCTTCCGTAGGTTGCTCTTCTCGTGTGTTCTATTACCGGGGTAATGAAGGGGTGCCATTTCAATGGGAAATGCAGCCTGGGACTCCTAAATGTCCAGCTAGAGAAGAAATTCTTCCTCCTCTTAGCCCTCCTCCTGCGCTGCTTAGTTCAGGCCTACCAAAGCCATTCATTGGCATTGACCAACCTAAAAAGACTTCAATAAGATCGAGACTTAAGTTTTGGAAGCATATCAAGAAAACCCAACAAAGATCTCATCACCTGAGGACTGCAGATCAGACTGCAAATGGCTCCGATAAATTTGAATTTTTTAGCTCTGATGGTGAATTTATGGCCTCACCACCGCGTAATTCACTTGCTAGCTTTTCCTCTGTATCGTCACGATCTTTCTCTAATGGGCATTCGAGGCAGTCGTCCAGGTTGGAGTACTCGCCTGGGCGTCCAACGCAGGGAAGTTGTCCTTGGAATTTCACTTCAATTCTTGTATGTGTAGCAAGACAAATCTGACAACATATATGCATGTATCTGTGTTTGTTATGTCTAATTATCTTCAACCTGTTCACTTCTACTGTGTTCTGTATCATAAATTTATAAATCAACAACTTTCAGATTACAACTGTTATGTTTATAACTTACGATTTTTTTAATATGTTAGATGGATAATTATTGCTTTGTTAATGAAACTTAAATAATGAAAATTAATACTAATATTAATAAATTCTTATAAATTATATAGATCAATTTACAACTAACACCATTTTTTTTTCAATTGCGAAAATTCCTCCTCCAAACTATGAGAAAGAAAATATAAAATTCAAATAATTATCAAGGGTAAAAATAGAACACAAGATGGTACTGTTACTGGTTAATGTGATAATCAATGTAAACTTTGCTATAATGGTAGTTATTTGCAATATTTGATGAATTTATACCAAAGAATGAATCCTATATATATATATATATATATATAATCGAATAATAAATACTTATAGTTTTCAATATAATCATTAATTATAAGTCATAATCATCATAACTATTAAATTTTTAATATAAAGATTAAAAGTACAGTAATGATTCATAGATAAAAATTGTAGTAATTATTAAAATATTATATATATATATATATATATATATATATATATATATATATATATATATATATATATATATATATCTATGTTTGTCTAGAGAGAAATAAATAGAAAAGGAGATAGGGTT
>CATIWR010166609.1:0-44041 GCA_949677035.1 Omphalea diandra | reverse complement strand
TTTCTTCCACAGGATTCGCAGTCGCTACCAGCAATATGCCTCTATGAAATTTGAGTACCAACAATCTTCTAGGACACTTGTCAAGCTGTAGTTGTGGATTTGCTTCCCTCTTAAGTTACTTTGAAATTCGCAATCACGACTAAGGCGTGACTTGCACCACAAATTCATCTGTCACAGATTGGCTTCTTCTTTTCCATTGGTCGCGGCTGAGAATGGCTCCGCGATTTCGCCTGCTTGAATTTCAGTATGCCTTAACATTTATCACGATCGCAAATCCTAGTGCGGTCGCGATTTACATGTCACTTTGGAGTTTATCAACTCCTTTCATTTCTTCTTGGGAGATTAATTCATTTCTGCAAAAACAACACTTATTTGAAATATTAATGATGATCAATTTACTTTGTCAATATCAAAAGAGGTTCTAAACTTAGGATTAATCATCCTTGTCCATTAGATTAATTGTGCATGAACTCTCTTTGATCATTTTGTTGTATCCCTCTTCCCATGTGATTGGTTGTAATGTATTAATGGTATGATTGATTGAGATATAATACAAACATGTTTAGGAATGATAACTGGATTAACTAATAATGAACGTAAATTGGTGAAATCTAAACCAAATATACCTGAAGATCGAATCTCAAAATATATGCAATTTGAGGATACCTAACCTCTTTCTTAAGTCGTACTCAACTTTCAAACTCAATCATTGATGGGGGAAGTTTAATTAGGAATTTTGAATGACTTGGATAGGTTCATAATTTTTCCTTGCCTAGATTATTATCCTGATCAAAGTTGGGTGGTGACTCCACATTCAATTAGTGATGAAACCAATGTATTGTTTTGCTTTGGTCCTTATTGATAATGATTTTAAAAAGGATGTATATCTTGCATAAAGCCTTAAAGATCCCTCATTGATCAAGCTCAAGCCATAATTAACGTCTGACCCTTGTCTTCTCTATCCCTTAATAATTAATCAAAGGTAGGAGTCACAAATAAGATTCCAATAGTTTGATGATAACCCCAAAAAATCGATAACACTCATATCTAGGGAGCAACCACTTATGAGAGCTATAGGGTATCAAGCATGGATGATGAAGTCACTTTGGACACTATCCAACTATCTAAAGCACACATCTGAGCGTTCCTATTGTATGAGGTGCATGCGAGGATGGTGTTACAACATGGTGCATGTGGCATGATAGCTCATTTAGAGTGGATACCTACAAAGGCTATACTAATGATCAAAAGCCATAAACAAACTCATACTATAGAGGCATCAAATCTAGATTTCATAGTGATGAGGGAGATAGACCCATTTCTTAACAACCTTATAAATACATGCATCTATTCTCTAATCGGTCTTTAGATCAAATTTCACAAAATGGGTTAAAGCTAAATCAATTGATAAATTTAACTTACTAATTATCTTTCTTCTTTTAATGTATTTTTAAACCCACTTTACAAAAATAACAGTGAAAGGATAGTAATCAAAGTAATATAATGCATAAAATGCATGCGAATATCAACTTACAAAAACAAGAAAAATAAATATTGGAATATGATAATTCTATTTTTATCAAAAAATTGAACATTGAAGATGATATCTAAACTATTAATACAATAAAAATAAACTAAATTAACAATTTAATAGCAAAAAGACAAGAGTAGTTAAGAAAGAAACCTTATAATAAAATACTTAGGACACTTCATCTCATTATTGGAAAATCATAAAATCATTAATCATTTAATGATATATAGGATTAAGAGTTACAACTATCAATTATCTCTATAGTAATTAAGGTTGTCTATCGATTAGTCACTTAGTATGTAACAATTCCTCTAAATACATCTCTCGATGTGAAATAAAAATGTGTTACCTCATTAGTTCTAACAATTCTTTAAGTGATAGCAATAGGTTAAGTAGTAATCTCTACTTGTCAAGTAACCTAAGGAAAATGATTTTAGGTATATTTTAATTTGTAATCTCTTGATTTATAAATGAAAAACAAATCATGTAATTAGTGATCAACTAATCACATGTTTTAAGATAAAATAATTTAGTTGTAAAATAATAAAATCCCAGTAGAGTCATTGAGATCATAAATCAAATGATTATTATCCATGGCTATATCATGGTCTTAGATCAAAAGATCTAGCCTAACATAGTAGCAAAACAAGACAAATTCAAAAGTAATAGCATCATCTTTAGTAAAGGAATTAATAAATAAGAGAAGGAAATATGAAATCTTTCAATGGTCTTGATAGTTATTCTCTTCTTCTTCTTCTTCATTGATCTAATGATGCTTTGATCTTTTGCACTTGATCTCGTATTAAAATGTGTTTTCCCTTATTTTCTTCCCTTAAAAACATCACTTTTTGCACTTCCTAACTTCCCTGTTGAAAACCCTAAGAGTTAGTTTTAAATACTCCTCAAAAAGAGCTAAAGCATAGGTTAAAAGATAGGTCTCAACATTGCAAGCTCCATAATAGAAATGACTTCCTAGGGTGGTAACCTGTAACTTTAATCATGGGAGCAATAACCAATTCATCCTTACAAGCATCCAAATATCCAACTTGGTCCCTAAACTTACTATCCATGTTTGGTTTGGTCCTAATTTGCTCCAAACTTGCTAAAATACCTACCAAACATCTAAATGTGAGGAATAACAAAAATTAACTGAAAATAACTAAATTTAAACATAAATTAACATCAAATTAGGCTTAAATCTTACCAAATATATTTTCACAAATCATGCTTGACAGATTCTCCCACACTTGAATCGTTACTTGCTTTCAAGTAATAAATAATAAATAGCCAAAACATTCGTAACTTTTACAAAGTATGTATAGCGTCATCATGCTTGCAATAGCAATCACTTAAGCACCATAAAAGAAATACCAAACAAGAACTCATTCAATAAACAAACTTTCATTATATCAGTACCTTAAAAAACAAATTCACTTATCTTTGAACAATTAGAAACAAAAATTCCATATTTTACACATACATTTTCAATAATTTATATAACTAAACCATCAATAGGATAATCTTGATGTAAAACAAGTTGGATCACTATTGCCTTCGTTAATTATCAATAAGAATAATAGCCTTAAGCATATGAGATCATTAAGATTCATATCTTATTTATTATAATATATTATTTCTTTTTCAAAGAGTTAATAAGCCTTTTCTTCATAAATACAAACATTGGTGATGAATGCATTTGGTTACTCAACATATAACTTCATTTGAAATGCTTTGCATACTCATGCTTCCAGTTTGCCATTCTACATGAAAATCAATATAGGTTATAAAGATTCTTGATTACTAAGCATCCCAAGAATAGTGGATTAGTTATTCCTCTTTCTTTTGAACTTATTTTGATCATTCCTAAATCATATCTCTTAAACTACTTCATCATTTCTAATTAACAAAGCACAATAGCAATTCATTTTTTAATTAAGTTCATACAATTATATCTATTCATAGCTAGCCAAATTATTTATTTTAATATACATGTGAAATGCAATCTCATTGCATTCCAACAATCATAAACTCATAAGTTATACTCCTTAAATTGCCAATTAACTCTAAATTCATTTATCCAAAATTTATCCTAAGCATTGTATCTCTTTTATAATAACTCATAGTAATTACCAAATAAAGCTTAACTAAGCTACAAGTTTTTGGAAAAATCACAAAAATTTTGGTCCATTTAAACTTGTACTTAGGTGTAAGCATGGTGCAAGTCCAAAATCAATATCACAATTCCCCAAATATGGCATTATCCTCAATGACATGCATTCTACAATACAAAAGATAAAAGAGGTTGTACATAAAGAAATACTCCCCTCTCATCTCCGTGGAAGGTTGATTGCATCAAAATATCACAATTCCCCTCTCATGCTTTTAGCCTATACTTTGATCAACACTTGAGCAAATAAGCAAGATCAAATAGCCAATCCAAGATCAAACAAAAATAAAACTAACTAAAAGAAGATAAGAAAATGCAAAAGAAAGTTTAATTGAACATAATTGACCAAGCTGACTTGCTTAGTCATCTTTATATTCTTTTCATCGTTTCTATAGCAAACCTAGTAAAAAATGGAAAACTTTATCCAATAAATACAATAAGAACTAACAAAACAAATAAAAGTTCCTAAATTTGCACAGGCCATATAAAAAGATGGGTTGCCTCCTAATTGCATTATTTTAAAGTCTTGTAGTTTGACCCTTAGAGCTAGCTTTAATTAAGTTTTACCTTGGATTTGTGATTGTCCTTCATTAATATTAGATACAAGCAAAGGGTTTGATTAAAACCCCTTAAATCAATGATGACCCAATCTATATGTCTATTCCTTTTTCTTGACCTCTTTTCTTATTCTTAGTTCAATTCACCAAATATTAGAACATAAAAGGCATTTTGCTCTCTAAAATATCTATGATCATAAAGGAAAGGTAATGAGTCTAACTTTAATCGATAAGAGTTCAAAAGATAATGAGGTGCCTTTGTAATCTCATCATAATCCAATTCATTAATAAGAGAGGGATAATATGGGTTAGTATTATGAATTTCAAAAGGGAAAGGATTACTTACCTTGTATTTCTTAATAATAAAACCCTCATCATATCTTACTGTTTAGACATTTTGAGCTTAAAATTACCTTTTTGTATTGACAATCTTCATGCACACAATCTTATTTTTCGTCAATTCTTAAGCATTTCTCCTCCTTCATAGGTTGCTTTGTGGTGTCTTATGGATTTCATTTTGGTTTACCTTCATTCATCAAATTTTTATCTTCATTATTCATTATATCCTCACCCTCTTCTTTGATTTAATCAATCTCCTTACCATTCCTTAATGTAATTTCCTTAACTTACTCCATAGGATTAGGCTCAAAGGTACTTTCTAGATTTGCATTTGATCTTTTTTACATCTCATCTTATTAT
This sequence comes from Omphalea diandra, assembly GCA_949677035.1. NCBI lineage: Eukaryota > Viridiplantae > Streptophyta > Magnoliopsida > Malpighiales > Euphorbiaceae > Omphalea > Omphalea diandra. The sequence continues at coordinate 39,087 of CATIWR010166609.1, read as the reverse complement.
TCTAACTTAGCATCAATTTTGGTGATGTATTGCTCTATTAGGCTTTCTAGGTCAGACTTTTCATCTTAGGGTTGGAAGGTTAATGGTTGATGAAAAATAGGGGGTGCAAAAAGATTAGGGTTTAAATAATTGTCATCAGACCAATAAAACTAAGGGTGGTTTTGCCAACCAAGGTTATAGGTATTATAATAAGGATCATTGGGTTGGTGATTGAAATTTTCCATATAACTTACTTCGCCATGTGCAAAAGATTTCTCCATTTGGCAATTTTTGCTTTTATGGTCAACTTCCCCACGTAATTCGTATACGACCTATGAGAAAGAAGAGTAAACTGCATTTTAAGTCATGGAATTTATTTATTTGGTAAGGATAAATAACTAAGCTTGTATTGCATTGAGCACATCCATGTCATAAAATTATAATTATGTATAATAAATAAAGAACAACAAACATAAAGTAAATAAAAAGAAAAATTCTATGTCGATAATCAAATCAAAGCTTCTAATATTATAATATTGTGTCCCTAGCAATAACGCATATTTATTTGGGTCAAATTTACAAAGTGGTTAAAGCTAAATTAATTAATAAATTCAACTTACTAATTATCTTTCCACTTTTAAAGTATGCTTTAAACCCACTTTACAAAATAAGCACAAAAGGATGATAATCAAAGCAACATAGTGCACAAAGTATGTGTAGATATCATCTCACTGAGATAAGGACAATAAGTAGTGGAATATGATGTTTATATTTTTATTTGAAAATTGAATATTAAAGATGATATCTAAACTAATAATGCAATAAAAAAAATTAAACTAATCTAATAATTAAATATCACAAAGTTGAGCAATTAAGAAAGAAAACCATATGATAAAACACCTAGGACACTTGATCTCACAGATGAAAAATTATGAAATCATTAATCATTAAATGATATGTTGGATTAAGATTTGCAACTATCAATTGTTTGTCCAATGATTAATGCTCTCTCTTGAGTAGCCATTTAATATGTAAACATTCCCCCAGATCCTTCTCTCAATGTGAAATAAAAATTTGTTACCTCATTAACAATCCTTTAAGTGATAGCAATAAGTTAAATAGGTATCTTAACTTGTCAATTAATTTAAGGAAAATGATTCTAGGCACATTTCAATTTATAATGTCTCAAACTATCAATGAAATATAAATCATATAATTAGTAATCAAGCAATCACACGCATTAAGATCAATAATCATTTACTTATAGAAGAATTAAATCCCAACATAATTATTAAAATCATAAATCAATCAATCATTATCCATGGCTAAATCAAGGTCTTAGATCAAAAGTTCTATCCTAACATATTAGCAAAACATGGCAAATTTAATAGCAATGGCATCATCTTTAACAAAGGAATTAAGAAAGAAGAGAAGGAAAGATGAAATCTACAAATGGTCTTGATAGAACTTCTCCTATTCTTCTTCTATCTAATGATCCCTTGAACTTTAGCACATGATCTCATGTTGAAGCATGTTTTCTTTTATTTTCTTCTTTCAAAAGCACCTCTTTTTGCTATTCCTATCCTCCCTTTTGAAATCCCTAGGAGTTAGTTTTAAATACTTCTCAAAAGAGCTAAAACATAGGCTAAAAAATAGATCCCGACAAGCCTAGGTCATCACAGGAGGACAATAAGAATGGATCTCAGGGTCATAGCCTATGACTGTAATCACGAGCATGATAGATAGCTTGTCCCTTCACATATCTAAATGTCTAGCTTGATCCCTAAAGTTGCTTTCTATGCTTGGTTTGGTCCTAATTCATTATAAACTTGCTAAAATACCTACCAAACATCAAAATGTAAGGAATAACACAAATTAACTCAAAATAACTAAATTTAAACATAGAATGACCTCAAATTAAGCTCAAGTTTTACCAAATATCTATGTACAAAATCAAGCCTAATAATTGACTTTATAATGGCCTTAAAAGATTTCTTGATTGCCATGCACCTTTGAGTATGCCAACATGACCTGTATAAGTATTCCTTTATGCTTTCTACTTTACCTTACTTATTCTCCATTATGCTTGGTAACTTTACTTCCTACTTACAGATTCCTTATGTCTATGCTAGGCATATGTTCAACCTTATTAATATGCTTAAGAGGACAGTGACACAATAGAACCATGAGATATAGGTTAGTACAAATGTAATTGATGTATGCATGATCATGTTTGTACTTATGTGCATTTGTCCTAACCATCTTGACTTTATGCTAGTTGCAGGAGGCATATCAATGGTAGGGTCGAGAGCTACATGTAATGATCTTGTAAAACACAAAGTGAGCATGGAGCATCCGATGCCCATTGAGTTTGCAAGCTATAAAGGTTCCTCCGATTAGGAGGATAATGATTATGATGAGGATTAGGCCAACTGTAGTTGCCCCTATTGAGGATCCCTTAGGCCTTAGGATTTTCTTCTTCTATCATTTGAACTATAGGATAATTTTGGTACATTAATTAGCATTATAGCATAGCTATTGGGCATGTTTTAGCCCTTTTGGATGTTACTTTTTAGAAGCTTACCACAATTTTGTTATACATTATTATTTTTTGCCATTATGGAAGCCCATTATGATGTTTTAATGCTTTATGCATGATCTAAATGAATGATGTGTTGTTCTTCCATTTATGTATATATATGCCCTTTCAAATAGGTTTAATATGATAAAAATGCTTGAGAGACTTTGCCATAGAAAATTTCAACACAAACTAGTGACTTATCTATACAAAGCAATGCTTATTTGTACAAACAGTCCTGATGGTATGTATAACTAACTTAGCTATTCACATCTGTCAAGAACTATTCACCTTTTCCCTCTTTTTTTAAAACCTTTTTTTCGATTTTAATGCCTATGTCAGTTATTTTCACATTTTATGTCTATCACAACTTTCTTATTGAGGAATATACTTTGTTGATGTTAACTTTGAGGCTTGGTTAAATGACAGTTAGAGATATTAGACCTTTTTTATCCCATTAAAACATATAAAACAATAATGGAACTATAAAGAAAAAACTTATTTTACTTTATTTAGTTCAAGGAAATATTTGACAAGGATTACTTTCATTATACAAATTCATTTTCTTCCGATATTATGCTTGTCACATATCATTGCAGTTTGCCATTTGCATATTAATTAAATGGATGATCGCTGCTTTTAATAATGGCACAATATATCATCTTGTTCTCTCAATTAATGTCTTCAATGTGTTAACTCCTTATTCTTCATCTCTCATCCTCTTGTCGTCGTTATCTTTCATATCCTTCGATGACTTACAATAACTTTCCCTAATGGTAATTCACACTCTCATGTCTCTTACTTCATTTATTTTCTTTTTATATCCTAAATTTTATCTAAACTACCCTTTCAAATTTTAAATTTAGCGGGCTCATTTACTCTTTCTTCTTATTTTTTCTTTTTTATTTTTTTATAAATTTTTCCTTAAGTTGCCCTTTCATATTTTTGACTTAGTAGTCCTCTTTACTTTTCTCACTTCCTCATATAAAGCACTTCTTCAACCTATCTAGGTTCACTGAGTTAGAGAATTCATTCTCATTCATATCTGATAACCTTACAAACCTAATTGAATATAACTATTTGACCATGTTGGGACCTTTTTAATTTTGCTTAAATTTCCGTCTAAGATCCTAAATTTGTTGCCACATTACCTTCAATACTAAGTTACTAACCTTTATAATGCTTGCTTTAACCATTTTGTTAATGGTGTAAGCCTTTCAAACCTGGTACAACTATATATAGTTTAAGGCTTTTAATAACTTCTCATTCAATAAAGCCAATTAGCCATATTGACTTTTGACTTGCTGATATTTAAGAATCTCCATCTCTACTAACACTCAAAGAGATTTCATTTCCACTTATATTGGCAACATCACCTTCATTTTGTACATCCACAAATATGGTTTCATTCCTATTGATATCTTAGTAGTGGTTCAGCACCCCTATAAGGTAAAAGGTAACTTTTCTGACTAGTCCTTATAGGTCTTAACCATTTTAGCCAAGATGTTTTTTATGCTTATTTGTCATCTCAATTGTGCCATTTGATTATGGCAAATATTTATGATGAGTCACTCCACACTTCTCTAGGATTGTCTTCACCATAGCCTAAAAATTTATTTCATGGCTCGTTATTATGAGATGTGGCACACCATAATGACAGTAAGGTTTTTCCCAATGAATTGAGGCATTTGCTTTTCCCTCAACTGTTTGAAAGGCTCAATTTCCACCCACTTTGAAAAGTAATCAACTGCTACCATAATATACTTATGCTCCCTTGCAAAGCTAGTTTAATTTCTCTAATTGCATCGACAATCCATTGTGAGATTTTAGGCTCTATAATGTAAGCCCACTGATGAGAAAATATGAGAATTATCACATAGAAATATGAAGGAAAGTTATAGAAAGGAAGGAACAAGACCTTAAAGAAACCTTAAATCAACATTAAAACCAAACTAAACCATAACCATGAGGAGGAAACCATTAATTGGTTGTAGAGCTAACATACTTAGATGCACAACCAAGTTCCTAACACTAAAGGAAGAAGATTTTGGAACAATCGACCTTTGACCTCTACATGGTTGTATAAACGACCACCAGTTTGTATAGCTAAATTTTGTTATTATAGATAAAGCTTGAAAATTCTAATCTCTAGAATTTTCTTTGATTTTATTTGCTAGGGGTCAAGGATTGAGTGCAACTCGAGCCATTTAGCTTAAGTGCACTCTTCTACCCATTATAAATACCCCTTATCAAGAGAGGAAAGGGAAAGGCTTGGTTATCCTACTAAAACTCTATCAAAATTGTCATTCAAACTCACTAAACATAAGAAACCAATCACTCAAACAATCAAACCAAAGATTCAATGAATGATACCAAAGTGTTATCTATGTTAGCCCTTTGTTGACCGTAGAATAATTAGTAAGAGCTTATACCCTTTGAGAGGCCTTTTTAAGAATCCATCAATGATCTTAAATATGTGCCATCACTTAGGGATGTACCAATGTTTGAACCTATCATTTCGATCCCCTAATGACCAAAAAAAGGTAAAAGTCATAAGCAAGATTCCATTCATTCAAACGTAGCTAAAAATTGAGGCATTTACATTGGCGACTCCACTGGGGAATCAAAATTGACTTTGTGTTTAATATTTAGTTTATTTTTATAATATTATCCTTATTATGAATAAATTTATTGCATTCATTCACCTCCATAATTTTCCATACATATTATATTTGCCCTTTAGATAAATCGATGAATTCTTTAAACTTGAGATTTAAGCTCCATTTGGGTTTAGGAGATAGTGGGGGGAGGGTTCATCGCTCATAAGCCAAGTACTTTTGGGTATCTCAAATAAGAGGTATACAATAACCATCCCCTAAGCTAATGGTATCCATCAACTACAATAACCTTTTGAACTATAATGCACATGTAAGATATATTAATTCCTTGGAATAGGGCACCCCACATGTTTGAATCTTCTCCAAAGAAAGGTTAAAAGTCCCTCAAAAACATGTTTACATTCATCTCCATGTCAATATGTAATGTAATCCCTTTCCTCTTTTAGTGTAAATTTTTTACCCCTTATGTAAACACTTGTGTATTCCCTATTTTTCGTTATGTAAATGTTTTTCTTCATATAAATGTTTATGTACACCCTTCTCTCCTTTAGTAAATAGACTTCTTTGCTACATGCACTTTCTTTTTGTTATTGTAAAAAGTCTCCTTTTTTATCAGTTTTCTTCTATAATCTTCTTCATTTTTTATATATAAATGGTTTTTTTAAGACTTCTACCCTAATTGGTTTGAGGGAACCCCATATGTTCTCTATTCCATGATGATAGAAGAATAAGACCAAACTTAAGAAACTTCCACTAAACCTCATGTATAGGAGTAAAAAGGTTTAAAGGATCCTTTGAGAATAACATGTGCATTTCATGCATCATGGATTATAAATTTTAGCTTCATTCCAACCCTTATGGAAGAGAAGGAGAAATAGGTTAGCTAGGAAATGCAAGACATCTAGCCTAATCCAAAGGCTATAGTTATTCATGGAACCAATAGTACCACTTTAGGTTATAGAAAATATAAAGGTTGTCCTTAGTTGGATGATAGAGGAAAGGATTATTGAAGAGGTGAATAAGTGCCTCAATGAGGCCCTAAAAAAGGGAGAAACAAATGCTAGTAGACTAAAGGAAAGGCACCGATGGAAGTACCTCCCTCTATGATTATTGATGATGATCCATTTGGGATGAAGGAATACCATGAAAGTATGACAGTTAAGGAAGCAAGTAGCATAGTTATACTCCTCAATAAGATTGTGAAGAGTTTGATGACTTTACCAAACAACTATAGAAAATTTAAAAGATTTTGGGCATTATATATTTAGCTTATGAGAATGACATTGAAAAGTTATTGGCTCACAAGCTTCAAAAGCACCTTGCTAATTTTCATATTACCGTGCTTCCCAATTACTGAAGTTCAAAATGTGAAGAATCATGTGTGTTCTTATGAATTAATCATGAAGACTTCAGGGTCTCAATGGATATTATGCTTAAACTCTCTAAAGTGTCACTGGAGTGGTTAGCAAAAAACTAGTATTTTAACAAGCCCTAGACAATTAGGAAAGATTGAAAAGGAGTTAACAAAGGCTTTTGAGAAGCACTATGCCTACATTCAAATTTAGAAGTCACCTTGTAGGACTTGAAGTCATTGAGATAGAAGATTGGTAAGAGTTTTAATGATTACTTAAGCAGGTGGAAAAAATATGACCTCTGAGGTGACCATTCTACCAATAGAGAGGGAACAAGTCAAAATGAATGTTAAGGGTGCCTTGCTTAGCATTAACACTAAAATGAAAGACATGTTGGTGTGTAGTTTCAAAGATCTTAAGGAAGCTAGCTTAAAGGTTGAGGAGTTACAGTCAGGGTCTAAGAGATAGTATATTAGAAGGAGAAGTGCACCATCCAAGGCTCAAAGAGAAGGAAACAAGACTACGAATATGAATGCAGTGCGACCTCTAAGATAGTTCACTGATTTGGGTATGCCTTTGTCTAAGGCATTTGGAAGGCTACAATGGAATAGGGTAGGTATTAGAGCCATTTATGTCCAAGCTACCTCCCTGTCTTACCTAGGGGATATGATGCTAATATTTAATTTAGTTTTTCGCTAGAGAGATTGTTATAACACAAATGATTTGTACAGGTTAAGGCAAGAGAACTAGGATCTTATTGACAACTAAACCATTGTCCTATTAAATTTTAGAAGGCTAAGCATTAGTGAGAACCCATTATATAACTCTCACAATGTCCCAGCACTAAATCAATAGGCTTTTATGATAGATTTCAGATTTTTTGAATATGTTGTCATGACTACCTTTAAAGAGATGCCCTTTGTGAAAGTTATAGTTGTTGCTTATGTTATCAATACTTATGAGAGCTTAGACAGTAAGACTAAGGAAGCGAAGAGAGAAAGAATGATTAGGTTATGAAAGGATAGTGATGAAGAGAAATAGGAGAAAAAGGTAAACTCTCCTAAACGAGAGGCTCCTAATGATCATAGGATTTATAAAGATGTATATAGGCCACTAATGAAAGAAAAGGAGAATAAAAACCCTATCCTAAGGTTGTTAAAGAAGATACCAACTTAGATCAGTGTATAGGAACTACTCATTACCTCTTAAGAGGATAAAAAGGCCATGGCTAAAGCATTGTCTAGCTTAGTCATCTCCAAAAAGGCATCAACTAAGGATGTGATGGCCTTAGTCACTAATAAAAGGGAAATCACTTTTTCTAATAAGGATTTAGCTATTGAAGGAAGGGAGCATAACTTGGATTTATTCATTAGTCTTGAAGTGAAGGGAAGGCAAACTTATTACATGATGGTTGACAATAGGTTTGGAATCAACATTTATTTTATAAAACTATTGCATAAGTTTGGGGTGTTTAAAAAAGATTTAAAGGCATTAGACTTATGATGACAACAAGAGACTAGTTGTCGAGGTATTCAAGACTATGGTAAAAACCGGGGTTGTAGACACTATGATGGAATTGGACATTCCTATCACTTTTTCAATGTTATTAGAGAGGCCATGGTATCATCCTGTAGGAGGAATACCATCCATTGTACATTGAAAGGTCAAAATCCGTTACAAGGGAGAGATAGTCATATTCTGCACTGAGGTTAGGGAGATAATGTTCATATTGAGTATAGTTGTTCCTCATCTCAAGGGTTTTAATGTCATTTGTCATAGATAAGTGGCTAGACTCGAAGATGGCTAGAATTATGAAGAAGATGAATTTCCTCCCAAGTCAAGGTTTAAGGAAGAATTTTAGAGGTATATTAGAATTCTTATACATCCCCACACATACTATGAGGAAGGGATTGGGTTATTAGAGAGATCAAAGAAAACATGTGTTGAGGGATTTAAGAGGACAATTATCTAATCTCTTTATGAAAAAAGGGGAAATGGTTGGAGAATAGAAAAAGAGGCTATCAAAGAAGAATGGGGTGGTAGTCAGCCCAAAGTTGACCCACCATATTACATAGAGCAAGCATTCTCACAAATGTACCTTAGGAGCATATAGGTTGGATATTTGAATTATTAGGACTCATTCAATGAAGAAGGTGAAAAGAAAAAGAAAAAAAAGACAAATAGGTTGTAAATACATAAAAGAACCAGAAAGGGGATTGGTCTGCAGTTCTATGTTGTCCTCAAATAAGTTGGCCATGCAATGATAAATGAAAGTTGTCTAACAAAGAGTACCAGCAGTACCTATTAGATTAACAAATCTAGGAAACAAGAGAATCAATTAGGGAGAAACAAGTAAGATAGGGTGAGTTAGAGTTACCTTATGAGGATCTAGAGTGGGGGTGAAGTGGACTTGGTGCTTATGACAAAATAAGATATATGTGGTTTAACTTAGTAGACATTGGGAGCATGATTGTGAATTCCATTGAGAATGTTGAAAATTAGGAAACATAGGGATGGTCATCAATAATTGAGTAAGCTGAGTTAGATGGTATGACACTATAGGAGAGCTCTATTAAAATCAAACTAGGTGATGAGAAAATGAAGTAGGAAATCAAGGGAGTTGTGAAGGCTATAGCTCATACTAGGGTAAAAATGTAGCTAACTCTGAGGAGTTGACCAATGGCTTGAAGATTGTTTATTGAAGTGGCTAGTGAAAAATGGGTGAAAAAGAAAGAGACGGGTATTGAACAAACTCTAGTTATACCTCCTGAGGAATCTTTCATCATCAGTGCCTCTAATATTGTTATTTTTAGCATATTTAATGATGATCATATATTTGTTTCTAAGTTTAAAGCAATGAATGACAAGTTTGCCATCTTGTGTGATATCTTTTCTGATGGTAATATGCATACATACATAATTTCATTAGCATATTTAATATTGATTTATGTATATCATTTCATTTAATCTTGGCACATAGAAGAATCCAAAAATCTTTCTTATTACCAATGACGTCAAACTGGTGGATTGAAGAAAACTTGAGTAGTTATTGAGAAAGTACTTAAGGGTCTTTGCTTGGATATATAAGGATATGCCAAAGGTTAATTAACAAATAGTTTGACACAAGACCCCTCCACATCCACACATGACACCAGTGAAATTGGAACTCAAATGGATGAGACCAGAATGGGCTTAGTTAGTAAAGAAAAAGGTAGCAAAACAATTAAAGGCTAAATTTCTACATGTGGCTGACTATACTAAATGGTTAGCCATATAGCATTGATGCCAAAGAGAGATGAACGAGTAAGAATATGCATGGATTACATAGATCTAAATAAGGCATGCCCCAAAGATTACTTTCCTTTATCATATAAAGATTTTGATACACAATGTTGTGACATGAATAATGTATTGTTTTATAGACGAGTTCTCCAATTACAGCCAAATTCTTATGGCTATTGTGGATAAGGTAAAGATTGTTTTTATCACTAAGTGGGGCATATATTATTATTGAGTAATTTTATTTGGATTAAAGAATGTTAGAGCAACCTACCATCGAATTACCACTATGTTATTCTATGATCTTATTCATAAAAAGGTGGAGGTGTATGTAAAAGATACGATGGTAAAATAAAAAACACATGAAGGAAATTTTAAAGTCCTAGAAATGTTCTTGTATAGGGTATACTAGTATAACCTTAGGCTTAATCATAAGACGTGTGTGTTTGGGGTAACTTTAGGTAAGCTATTAGGACATGTAATGAGTGAGAGAGGAATTGAAATGGATCTAGATAAAGTGAAAGCCATATAGGATATGCCTTCACCAAAGATATAAAATGAGGTTAAAGGGTTTATAGGGTGTTTATAGTACATTAGTAGGTTCATAGATATACTAACTCCTATTTGTGAGCCAATCTTTAAGTTGTTAAGGAAAGACTAGGCTATAGTATGGAATGGACAATGCCAGAAGGCCTTTAAGAGGATAAAAGAGTATCTGCCAAATCCAATTAGAGTTTAAACCCTCAAAGCTAGGTAAACCATTAATTTTGTACTTGATTGTATAAGAGAAATTTATGGGGGTGATGTTACCATAAAAAGATGGAGAATGGAATAAACATGTCATATACTACCTTAATAAGAATTTGCTTGTTTGGCATATAATTTACGTATATTTCATAACTAATTCCTTCTAAATATTGGTGATATTATGTTAATGTTTCATATGTGAAGGATTAAAAGAAGTAAACTTGTGTTTTTTAGGGTTAAAAAGAGAAAGAGTGGCCAAAGGCTCCAAGAAAAGGCACCCTAATTTTCAATTTTGTGTACTACATGGTATTTTGAGTATAACTCCCTCTAAAGACTTCAATTGAAGGGATTTAAAAACCATTGAAAAGTTAACACATAGGGCTACAACTTTTTTGTTTTGAGTTCAAGCTAGTTTGGCCATCATTGAGGTAAAAAATTGATTATAAGTGAGCATAACTATGTTGCTTGAACATGCACCCAAGAAAGCAAATTAGGCAGGCTCTATTCAAAATGCAATGCCTCAACTCATGGTTATGCACCCCTGGAAACCCAAAAATAATATTTTCAAATATCTATAAGCTCCTCCTTTTTCAATCCCCTAAGCTTCCTACTTTGTAAACACTTCAAGAGCAATATTTAAAGAGGCAAACCCTATAAATTTGGACAATCTAAGGCATCAAATAACCAACGAAAAATCTGAGAAATCAAATAAGCATTGGTTCAGGATAAAATAAGGAAGAGGGCAATTATTTAAGAGCTTCAAGGATTAAAGTTTATGGCTTATAATATCATTAGTTTGATTATTTGTTCTTCTCTTTCTTCCATTATGAGCTAATTTTCATTATGCTATGTTTGTATATGGATATTGTTTAACTCTTATGATTATCTAATTTAAGTTCTTTTTATTTTATTCATCATTGTGTGCTTATTATTATTAATTATAACACCCTTAATCATATTAAGTTTTGTGAATCAACTATCGAGAGATGTTTTTCATGAAACAAACCTTCTATCTTCGCTTAATTAGTTGTGTTAAGAGACCTTAATAGTTTATTGCTATCACTATGACCTTGCATTGTTTGACAATAACATTGTTGGCCCTTAAGCATCAAGTAGGGGAAGGAATTAGAGAGTAGATTTATTGAGATAGACTTAAAAGTAAGAAAAGAAAATAAGACACAATCTTTTATAGTGGTTCGAGTATAAAAAAAAACCCTACATCCACTCCCCAATTCTTCTAATTAGGTATTTCACTATCACAAAATAGTGTTTCCCAAGCTCACACCTAACTTTTACACTATGTGTTTTGAGGCTTGCACACAAACTTAGAATTTGTGTTTTACGACTTCCACACAACATCACAATGTTTTCCCAAAGGCTCACACTCAACCTATATAAGAGTTTTCCAACTAGGCTAACTCTCAAACCCATAATCATTGGTGTTTAATGCTTACACCAAACAATAGTAACTCACATACAAGAATTGAATGTACAATGGTTTAGAAACAAAATTGTAAGAGTTTGGCTATATTAAATGTTATTCTATATGCATTCAAGTCCATTTGGTGGAGTATTTATAGGCAACAAACACTAAAGAGACATTACAAGTAAACTATGTCTAAATCTATAATTACCATTTTCATTTACAAATCATGGCATTCATGTCTAAAAATACATATACATAAATGTTGATTCTTCATACATACTCAATCCAACATGCACTTAATGTACATATATGTTAACTAATGTTCAAGACTAGTGATCATAAACTGACTCCTATCTAGATATATGTGAATGACATGCAGAGAGAGATAGTTGGAATTCAGTCGATGACCTATGTTTCATGTGTCTATATGCAAAATTCTATGCTTCAAATATCCAAGCCCTATTCTTTAGTATTTGAAAAAAAACATAATTGCAATTTTATGAATTACAACTCAATAAATAAAAATAATAATCAAATTCTTATGGCATAACCAATAATCAAATATCATCAAGATACATTGCAAGTATAAGAATTGACTTTGCAAGTGCAAATGCAATAGATTGATTTTTGTCATGACCTTGTAAGGCAAACACTACTTCTGGGAATTCATGTGATTCAAGTGGCATTTGATTCTTTTGGCCAGCATATAATAAGTGAATCATTTGATCAATAACATGTGCCAATAGGACATATTTGTCCCTTTTCCAAATGATTTGCAAGTATTTGACAAGCCGGTCACAATATCCTTTTATTTCCATATGCAATGTTCATTCATAATAGTGTACCAAGTAATCATTCAGATCATATAAATCTTGCTTGACTTGTATTCATATTTAAAATGTTACAATTCAATCACATATACATGTAATAGAGCACAATCATATCATAAAATCATCACACATATACATTAGAATCTAATTATGGCTTTTACTCACCTTTTAATGTGACCAACCTTTATGGTAGGTTTGGTTCTCTCTCTTGGGCTTCCTCAAAGTGTTGAGATCCTAACATTTGATACATACATGGTTATAAGTATGTCAAAATGATTATGAATGGTTGGTATGCAACTATGGCATGTTCCATGGAAGTGAGCCTAGAGTTTGTGTATATTTTCCTTATATGGCAGCCTGACCTTGCTACACTCTCTCAGCAATAACTCTAAATATAATTATCCAAGTGGCTTAATTCTTTTTTCCAAATAAACTAGACATATAGTAATACAACAAAGTCAAATTTTAGATCAACATAACATGTATAGAAAATATAGTGAATTTTTAATTTTACCCTATTTCAATGTCATCTCAGTCTAAGTAGGTCTTACAATCATGGGTATATATCAAATTGTACAAATCCAATTGTAAAATTGATTTACCAAAAGTTAAAAAATACATAATAAACATTTTTTATGTTTTAGTCATTGTGTAATTCTGTCTATAAAGTCACTAAAATAAATGACCAATCTCATGGTGAGTAGGTTTTCAACGTGCTAACAATTAGTCATGATGAAGGAGTAATATCTCATCAACCATGCTAAATTTGACAAAAATATTTTACAACCATGTAGATTAGACATAAATATACAACTTTCAAGTTTGTCACATCATCAAATTCCGATTCTATGGCCATCAAATTCTTGAAAACAGAATTAAAAGACTGATGAGATTTCATCGTGTTTAGCATTAGTCACAATCAATGACCTATATCTCTTTTGACACAACAAATTAAGCAAAAATGCTTTACAAATATTTAGAGGGGAAATAAGCATACAAATTTAATTTTTTTGTCTAAATCAACACACAAGGTCATCAAAATATTTGAAAATAATCAGACTGAGGAGATTTTGGTTAGTTCTGAACCACCCTAATGAAAGAGCAAATATCTCCTCACACACACCAAATAAAACAAAAAATTTTACATGAATTTAGATGCGGTATAAAGCCATAACTTTAATTTTATACTTTCCCTAATTCTTCTTCTAGGGTTATGAAATCGTGGGTACAAAATATGATCTAACAACAAAACCAACACAATCAGCTCTTGTTTCTTTTGAGCTTCAACCTCCATGCATGAGCTCTTCCTCAAATTACTCCATAATTCTTCCTAATCATGCATGTTTAAACTATTATGAGGGAGGAATTTCATGTCCTAAGAAGATAAAATCACTTACCTCTTTTTCCAAAACTATAAAAGCTTAAGGTTTCCTCCAAGATAACTCACTATTCTCCCTCTCCTTCTTCTTCTTCTTCTTCTTCCTCCTTTCTTTCTTTCTTTCTTTCTGTTTTCAGCACTCCCTCATAATTTTTGCTTTCCAATCTGATCCTAAAAGATGAAAAATTTTAATTTGTATACCTATCCTAATAAGACAAAATTATGATGTTTGACTACTATTGGTTGGACGTTCAATATTCCTCTTTTAGTCCTTCTTCTTCACTCTTTCAAATTCTATATCCATCTTTTAATCTTTATTCATACTTTTAAATAAGCTCTAAAACACCATTATTTATGATGTTATATCATGCACACAATATAAGATAATTTGTCATGCAACTATACAACCATTACATATATGTTCAAGTGTCCCAAATGCAATGGTGCAAGTGTCATCGTCGTGCTTATCTAGTTCACATATCTAAATATCATTTATCTAATGCATATGTTCATGTGGGATTGCAAATCATTTATGTACTGAATATGTTCATGTGAGAATACTAAGGAATGAGGACAGGGATGTTACAAAATATTAAAGTTGTGTTGGGCAGATCTTGCATTAAATGTCTCTCAGACAAAATTCATGGTCATGATAAGACATTTGCAATCACGATTTTTCTTTTTGTACCAAAACTATTGAATTCATAGTAGAGAATTCCATTTGTATCTAATGGCTAGTCCACATGGCACACCACCATTGGTCATTTAAGAAAAATAGTCATTATGTTCTTCGAGACAAACTAAAATTTGTGATCGCAATTTTGTTTTCTCTTGGATGCGAAGGTCATCGTAAATCCTTCTATTTGTCAATGAGATGGTGCTTTTCCAAATCATTGTCATGACCAATGTTTTGCTCTCACAAATTTTGATCTACCAATTGCTCTTTGGGACACTTGGCATGGTCTCGTTGAGGAGTTGATTCCCTCTAAGCAAATGCAAAAGTCACAGGTGCGATGATGGATGCGACTTCTACCTGAAATCTTTTATTTCAACTTCATCACTTTATTGGCAAGATCATAGTTACAGTTTCCCTTGCAAAATTGTCTATTCATTATTATTGCAAGTTAGGGGCCATGACTTACAAGTTATTGACTGAGAAATAGGATGCCTTTCACAATTTTTGAGACTTAGACTCCCATTCAACTTTCAATGCAAACCTATCTAAAAATCTACAAAATTAACACTTGGAAATGATGTTAGAACATGTCAATCTTCATTGTCAATATCAAAAGAAAGTTTTGACTTAGGTTTGGTAAACCTAGTGCAACAATTTCCTCCTTTTTTTATTTTGATAACTTTGATTTTGCAAGAGATAAAGAATGCATAAATTTGAAGTTGAGATGGTTAACAAAAGTTAAGAATAAAAACTTGTTAAAATCAAATTGAACTTGTAGAATATGCTCCCCTTCAATTTGTACTCCTCCTTAATTATAACATACAAGTTCACTCTCCCTTTTATAAAGATAAAAAAGAAAGGATAATGGAATTATATGGATAATTATAATGTTATGTAAACATGAATATCATGAACAACTAGAGGGAACAAAAACTTCAACTTTTATTATAAGCAAAACAAATACAAAATATAAGATAGACAAAAAATGTTAATTAAAATACTTTGGCCAAAACAAGATGAATACAAATAAAAAAAAAGAATTACAAGCCTAAGTATAAAAAGTAGAGGGAATTAGATATATAATCATCACTATCTCCAGCCCACTTTAGCACTTAGCCAAGAAATATGTGGAAGAAATTGTCATATTACATGGCGTTCCAATGTCCATCGTATCATATAGAGATCCACGATTTACGTCTCAATTTTAGATCAGTTTACAACGGGCATTAGGTACTAAGTTGAGTTTCAGTATTGCTTTTCATCTTTAAACAGATGGGCAATCCAAAAGGACAATTCAGACACTTGAAGACATGGTTTGAGCTTGTGTAATAGAGTTCAAAGATACATGGGATGAATATACTACCTTGATTGAATTTGCT
The DNA here is from genome assembly GCA_949677035.1 of Omphalea diandra. Classification (NCBI taxonomy): domain Eukaryota; kingdom Viridiplantae; phylum Streptophyta; class Magnoliopsida; order Malpighiales; family Euphorbiaceae; genus Omphalea; species Omphalea diandra. Next base: position 22,845 of record CATIWR010166609.1, on the reverse strand, counting down.
TATAATAATCGTTATCATAGTAGTGTACAGATGGCACCATATGAAACACTATATGAAAGAAAATGTCAAAGTCCTATCTATTGGGATGAATAAGGAATGTGTGCTTTAGAAGGGCCAGAACTAGTGTAAGGCACTATGAACAATTTGAAGGTAATCAAGAGCAAACTTAAAACAACACAAGACCAGCAAAAAAGCTATGCGAATGAACACATAAGAGAAATAGAATATGAGGTGGGAGACAAAGTGTTCCTCCAAGCTTCACCGTGAAAAGGAATAATTTGATTTGGTAATAAGGGAAAATTGAGTCCTCGATACATAGGACCATATGAGATCTTAAAAGCATCAGTCCATTAGCTTACAAGCTAGCACTACCACCAGAGATGGCTCATATTCACGATGTATTCCATGTAAGTATGCTAAAAAAGTATTGATTTGATCCTACACATATGCTTAAGGATCCAACAATAACAATTGCAGATGATGTAAGTTACATTGAAGAACTAGTGAAAATCATTTGTTATAAGACAAAATAGTTATGAAATCAAAAAATCCCTTTAGTTAAGGTGTTATGGATAAGCCACTCATAAGAAGATGTTACATGGGAAACCAAAGAGAACATTAAATGATAATATCCACATTTGTTTATAGGTATTGAATTTTGAGGATGAAATTCAAGATAAGAAGGGAAGAAATAGAACATCCATGTCCATATTCATTAGAATTATTACATAAACATATTCATTACATAAATGATTTGCAATCCCACATGAACATATGCAATTGATAATTGATCAATTAGATATGTGAATTTGATAAGCACGATGATGACACTTGCACAATTGCATTTAGGACACTTGAACATATATGTAATGTTTGTATAGTAACATGACAAATTATCTTATGTTATGTGCATGATACAACATCGTAAATAATAGTGTTTTAGAGCTTATTTAAAAGTATAAGGAGCATATAGGAATTAGAAGATGGATGGTGGTTATGAAGGAGTGAATAAGAGTGACTAAAAGTGGAAAAGTGAACTTCCAATGAATGAAAATGAGACACCATGATTTTCTCTTATTAGAATAGGTTTACAAATTGAATTTTCCATCCTTTAGTAACATAATAGAGAGGTCAAACATGAGGGGTAGTAGAAGAAAAAAAGAGCTAAGGAAGAAGGAAAGAAAGGAAAAAGAAAGGGAGAAGAAGAAAGAGAAGAAAAAGGAGAGGGAATATATAAGTTAATTTAGCTTCTTCCCACATGAAATTACTCCCTCATGACATGTTAATCATGCATGGTTAGTAAGAATTATAGAGTATATGAGGTAAAGCTCATGTATGGAAGTTGAAATTCAAGAGAAACAAGAGCTGATTGTGTTGGTTTTGTTGTTACAACATAATTTTATACCCATAATTTCATAACACTAGAAGAACTAGGGAAGTGTAAAATATAAAAGTTGTAGATTATGCCCCATATTAATGCATGTAAAACATTTTTGCTTGATTTGATGTGTGTGAGAAGATATGGCTCCTTCATTAGGGTTAGTTCGCAACCAACTGAAATCACCTCAGTCTTCATATTTTCATATATTTTGATGAATTTATGTGCCCATTTAGAGAAATTGCAGAACATGCAATTTGTAGGGTTATATCCCCTTCAAATACCTATAAAGCAGTTTTGCTTGATTTTTGTGTGGAAAGAGATATGGCTCATTGATTGTGACTAACCCTAAACCCGATGAAACCTCATATGTCTTTTAATTCTGTTTTCTAAGAATTTGATGGCTATAGATTTGAAATTTGATGATGTTCCAAACTTTAAAGTTGTATATTTATGTTTGATCTATATGCTTATAAAATATTTTTGCCAAATTTAACATAGTTGTTGAGGTATTACCCCCAACATTATGTCTGATTGTCAACATGTTAAAAACCTACTTACCCTGAGATTAGTCATTTGTTTTGGTGACTTTATAGACTGAATTAGATAATGAGTAAAACATTAAAAAAAAAAAAGTTCCTTTATGTGCTTTGTAACTTATGTAGATCATTTTAGCAATTAGACCTAAGGCTGTAAAGATATACCTAAGATTGTAAGACCTACTCAGACTGAGATGACATTGAAATAAGACAAAATTCAAAAATCACCACACATTTTCTATATGTCTTATATTAATCTAACATTTGAATATGTTGTATCATTTTGTGTCTAGTTTATTTTTAAAAAAAAAAAAAAAGAATCAAGCCATTTGGATAAGTATATGTAGAGTTATTATTATGAGAGTGTAGCAAGGTCAGGCTGCCATATAAAGAAAATATGCATAAACACTAGGTCCACTTGCATGGATCATGCCATAGTTGCATATCGAGCATTCATAATCTTTTTGACATAATTATGACCATGTATGCATGAAATGTTAGGATCTCAACACTTTGAGGAAGTCTTGGGAGAGAACCAAACCTCCTATAAAGTTGGTCATATCAAAAGGTGAGTAAAAATTATAATTAGATTCTAATGTGTATGTGTGATAATTTTATGATATGATTATGTTCTATCACATGTATATGTGATTGAATTATTACACTTTACATGTGAATACAAGTTAAGTAAGAATTATATGCTCTTAATGATTACTTGGTATATCATTGTGAATGAACACTTGCATATGGAACTAAAAGGATATTATGACCAGCTTGTCAAACACTTGCAAATCACTTGGAAAAGATATCAATACGTCATATTGGCACATGTTATTGATCAAATGATATTCTTGTTATATGTTGCCCAACAAAATCAAATGTCACTTAAATCACATAAATTCTTGAGAGCAGTGTTGCCTTGTAAGGTCACGACAAAAATCAATCTATTGCATTTGCACTTGCATAGTCAATTGTTATACTTGTAATGTATCCTGATGATATTTGATTATTGGTTTTGCCATAAGAATTTGATTATTATTTTTTTTCATTGAGTCACGACTCACCAAATCGTAATTATGTTTTCCACATACTAAAGCATAGGGTTTGGATACTTTGGTGCATAAAGACACATGGACCACATGTCGTCGGTTGAATTCCAACTCTCTCTCTCTCTCTCTCTCCTAATGTTATGCACATATATATAGATAGAAACTAGTTTATGGTCACTAACCTTAAACATTAGTTAACATATATGTATATTAAATACATGTAGGATTGTGTATGTATGATGAATAAACCTTTATGCATATGTATATTTGGACATGAATGCTATGATTTGTAAATGAAAATGGTCGTTACAGTTTTGAAGGATTGAGTGGGGATTGAGAAGGGAGATGATGATAGATGAAGAGAAAAGGTAAAAATGGAATAAAAGAGTGTTAAGGTGGCTTAAATAAGAAGAAAAATGAGCAAAAAATGATAACAAAATCATAACATATTAAATGATGAACATGCACCAATTGAGGGTCAAATCAATTAATGCTTGACAATTACTAGAATTTGTGGTTGCTACTAGCAAATCGCGATCACTAATTACTAATTTTGTGAGCAAAGGATAAGATTTCCTTAAAAATTGAAGGAGTCAATAGTTAAAAAATTTGAATTTTGAAAAAATTCTTAGTGGTGATCTAAAATCACAACAACATATTAAGAAAAGATAAGAAATTTAAGTACCTATAAATAGTGATCATAAATGGATTGGAGTGGTCATGAATTACAAGGCAAACTGCAAAATAAATAGAAATAGGCATTAGCCTTTATAGTTATGATCAATTTAATATAATGATGATCAATTCAAGCAAATTGGCATAGAAAAGCATAATTGCATAATGAATTAAATCATCTAAAGCATTCAACATTCAAAGTTATCAACATATTATTCAATGAATAAAAATAGATAAAAACAATGAAGCACATTAAGTGAGATCACTTTTCACCCTAGGAATCTTCCATCTAGCATCCCTAGTCCCATTTTGATGAAGTTCATCCTTTTTTCATTAAGGGGTTTAGCAAAAATTTCTACAAATTGGGGATTGGTATCAATAAATTATAGGACCACATTACCATTGTGGACATGATCTCTAAGAAAATGATGTCTAATGGTAATATGCTTACTTCTTGAATTTTGGATGGGATTCTTAGAAAGATTTATTACACTTGTGTTGTAACATTTGATAGGAATGTCATCAACATTTTTGCCGTAAATCCTTGAGTTATTGTTTCGTTTAAAGAACTTGGGTCTGATAATAACCCACCGTTATATATTCAACTTCAATGGTGGATAAGGCAACTAGGACTTACTTTTTGTTAAACTAAGAGACTAAACAATCACCTATGAATTGGCAAGTTCCAAAAGTACTTTTTTTATCTAACAAACTATCCGCATAATCTACATCCAAATATCCAAGAAGACTAGAAGCTGAATTCCTATGATACTGTAATCCTAAATATAATGTTCCTTGTAAATATTTAAGAATTCTTTTGATAGCATTTACATCAGATTCCTTAGGGCAAGATTGAAATCCAGCATATAGATAAACACTAAACATGATGTCGGGTTTAGATGCAATAAGATAAATGAGAGAGCCAATCATACCTCTATACCTTTTTTCATAAATTGGCTTACCAAGTTCATTTTGTCAAGCTTGATAGTTGCACTCATTGGTTTCTTTACTACTTTGCATCCATCCATGCCAAACATCTTAAGTAGATCCTTTGTATACTTGGTTTGGTATTTAGAGATGCCCTCTTTGGTTTGTTTGATTTGAATCCAAGGAAGAACTTGAGCTCACCCATCATGTTTATCTCAAATTCTCTAGTCATACACTTAGCAAAATCTTCATAAAGAGGTTCATTAGTAGCACTAAATATCATAAATTTATACATTAAGTATATATTTATTGTGTCTTTTGATAAATAAAGTTATATCAACCTTATCTTTTTCAAAATCATTTTGTAAAATAAATAAACTAAGTCTTTCCTACCAAGCTCTTGGAGCTTGTTTAAACCATATAAGGCTTTAGTTAATTTGAAAATATGATTCGAAAAAGCATAAGATTCAAAACTAGGAGGTTGTTTAACATAAAATTCCTCCTCAATGAGACCATTCAAAAATGCACTTTTCATATCCATTTGAAAAAGTTTAAAATTCATGTGACATGCAAATAATAAAAAGAATCCTAATGGCTTTTAATCGTGTTATAAGGGCAAACGTTTCATCATAATCAATGCCTTCCTCTTAGTTGTAACTCTTTGCAACCAATGTAGATTTGTTTCTTATAATAAAACATTATTCATCTAACTTATTCTGAAGCACCCATTTGCATCTCGCAATCAGGTGTTCCTTAAGCTTAGGAATAAGTTTCCAAGCTTTATTTCTCTCAAATTAATTGAGTTTCTCTTACTTAGCAATCACCCAACTCTCATCATTAAGAGCCTTATCAATAGGTTTTGGCTCAAATTAAGAAATAAATGCAAGATTATTATCTAAAGCATGAAGTTAAGATTAGTACTTACTACCTTGAATGTCTCAACAATGATAAGATCCTTTAGGTGATGCTTGGAGAATCCCCAATCTATGGGAAGTTCTTGAGCTTAGTTTTCTACTTGTTGTGGTTAAGATTCCTTAATCATGTGATGACTTGTTATCCTCAAGATTAATCATCATTTCTTTTGGAGTTGAATCAAACGCCAACTCATCAAAGTCATCTATAAGATTATCAACAAAAGAACCTTTCTAAAGATCTATTTTAATAGATTCATTAAACACAATGCTCATTAAATCTTCAACAATTATGTCACTTTTGTTGAATACCCTATAGGCTTTGCTAGAGGCAGAGTAGCCCAGAAAAATGCCTTCATTTATTTTTGAATCAAATTTTCCAAGGTTGTCCTTTGGCATTAAGAATGTGGCATTTGCACTTAAAAACTACAAGGTATGAAAGCTTAGCATTTCTAACATTCCATAGCTCAAAAGAATTTTTTTTTAGAATGGGTCTTTTAAAAACACGATTAGCAATATAACAAGAAATATTGATGGCTTTGGCCTAAAAGTAATTAAGCAAAAAATACTCATTGAGTATAGTTCTAGCCATCTCTACTAATGTCCTATTTTTCCTCTTTATAACACCATTATGTTGTGGTGTTCTAGGAGTAGAAAAATTGTGGGAAATCCCATTCTCTAAGCAATATGTTTCAAAAGATTCATTTTGAAATTCCTTTACATGGTTACTTCTAATAGAAGAAATGAAGTAACCTTTTTCATTTTAGACTTTTTTTTGTAAAACTTTTGAAAGGTCTTCTATGAGCAATAAAGGATACCCAAGTGAACTTAGAATAATCATCAACTAGAATAAATGCATAATGCTTTCCACCTAGAATAGCATTGGTATTTGGTCCAATTAAGTCCATATGGATAAGTTGAAGAGGCCAATAAGTGCTTACAACATTCTTTACTTTAAAAGAAGTTTAGTGTTACTTCCCCATTTGGCAAGGTCCATATGTCTTATCCTTTATGAACTTATGTTTGGGAAGACCCTCTACTCGCTCTCCTTTGGATAGACTTTGTAGAAGCTCCATGCTAGCATGACCAACTCTTCTATGCCAAAGCAAAGCTTTTTTGCTAACAGACATAAGACACTTAAAAGAATGATCAGCTAAATTGTCTAAGATAATTAAGTAGGTATTGCCTCTCCTTTTACCTTTAAAGACTACCTTCTTATCCACCAAGGTGGTAACCCAACATTCTTTAAGGTTAAAAGTGATTTTATTACATTTATCACATAATTGACTTACACTTCACAAATTATGTTGTAATGCTTCAACTAAAATAACAATGTCAATAAAAAAAGTAACCTTTCTAACTAATTATAACAATGTAAATTACCTTAGCCTTGGCATTGTTTCCAAAAGTGACATTGCCATCATCATTTTGTTTTATGGCTATGAATAGCTTTTTGTTTCCTATCATAATCTGTGAGTACCCACTATCCATATGCTAATCATTATCCTCATTGATGGCTTCTAAATATTCCCCTTTAAAATAAAAATAGATTACCTTTGTTTAGGCACCTAAACATACTTGGGTCTTTAGGGGTTAAGTCTATAAGGGTCCTCGAATTTGAGATAAGCCTTCCTAATGTAGTTGAATATGTTTATATGCCTATAATTATATATAATTGGATCTTAGACTTGTAAGTCTTTATCTTATGCACAACCTTAGTATGACTAGGTGGCCTTCTCATACTATGGTAATGAAAGTGTATGCAAAAGCATGAGTGATTATAAATAGAAGAGAACTTTTTATGTGTATTTGGCTAAGCATGCTTCTTTGTGTTCATGTATGCATGATTGGCTATTTTAGGCTTAGCTTTTGAGCTTTGAGGAGCCTTTCCTTTGCCTTTAGGCATGGGTGGCTTAGTGTTAGAAGAATTTTTCCTCCTAATTACTTCAATACTTGAAGTTTGAGGTGTTAATGCTTTTAATGAAAGTAGTGAAAAAGGGTGTAAATGAAGAGGCTCTATTGAAGCCTAGGCCATGTCTTACTAGGGGAGGTCTTTGGGATGTAATAAGTGTATCCAAAGCTTCTTTTCTATTGTGCAACCTAGAGATGGAATTTCTAAGTTCAATTACTTCACCTTTTAAGAAATCATTTTCCTTTCCTGAGGAATTGAGAGAGGATGAAGACTTAGAGAGATTTTTTATACATTTTTTGAGTTCTTAATTAGGAGTCCTAAACTCACTTACAAGCTCATTTAAGGATTTATATTCATCTTATAATTTTGAACATTTTTTCTTGTAAGTTTTCATCTGTGTTTTATACTTACACATCTCAAAGTAAGAGCTTCAATAAGCTCATAATCTACATCATCATATGCATTATAATTATCACTATAGTGACGATAAGTACTTATCGCATTAGAGGAGTGCCCTTGTGCCATAAAGTAGAGATTGGCCACTTTTTCATCTTCCTCTTCCTCACTAGAGCTATCATCCCATGTGGCTTTGAAGCTCTTCTTCTTCTCCTTACCCCCTTTCTTTTTCTTCTTGAACTTGGGACAATCATACTTGATGTGACCATGCTTTCCACATTCAAAGCAGGTCACTTCATTATTTTTTTTCCTTGAGGTCAGCAGATGCCTTATTGAAGTTTCTTTTATCCTTCCTTCTCTTTATAAGCTCTTTGGTCTTTTTGGAAAGTATGGCTAGCTCTTTTTCCTCCTTTTTCACTATTATCATCATCACTAGAGGCAACGTCAACTTCCTTATCTTTAGTTGAGGATATAAGAGCTAGAGTCCTTTTTTTTTTTTATCATTTTTGTCCCCCTGCCCTCTCATCTTCTTCATTTCCTCATCCTTCTTCAAGGCCAACTCATGAGTGAGTGTCTTGCCTATCAGAATATTTGTTTGAGCATTTTCAATCTCTATATTAGATTCTTGAATACTAGACACTCAAGCACTAAACTTTTCAAGAGGTAAAGATTAAGAATTTTAGTATTTTACCTCATAATTGATGAGAATTCTATCAAATTTATTTATGTTTGTGGCAATAGATAGGAGTCTATTGGTCATATCAGTGATGCTTTTGTTATTCTTCATCATAAATAGCTTTCATTCTATCACATATATCTCTAGCCTACTTGATTTCACAAAAGTAGTGCCTTCATGATAATTTTCCAGCGCCTTCTAAATTTCACAGGCAGTAAGGCAATGTTGCACTCTTTCAATCTCTTTTCTTGATAAGGAGCTAAGAAGAATGGTTATTGCCCTCTTATTCTTCCCATTTGATATTTTGTGTGCTTTTACCCACTATTCCCTTAGGGTCAATTCTTCACTACCATTAACAACTTTGGTAGTAGGCTTCCACTTTTTAACTACTATGTCCCATAGATCCAACACATCACTATCTAAGTGTATCTTTATCCTATACTTTCACTGAGTATGGTCAGATCCATCAAAGTAGGGCTTGAGATGGGTGTTGATTCCTTCTTATGCCTTAGATCTTTACTCACATAATTAAGGGTTTGATTTAGACTAGTTCAGATACAACTTGTTACCCCTTATGCACCAAGAAGGGGAAATGAATTGGTGGAAAATTTCAAAAATTAAAGGGAAAGTTTGTTGAGAAGGAATTAGTAGAAGTAAAAGAAGAATATAAGACACAATCCTTTTAAAGTGGTTTAGATATAAACAAACTGGACATCCACTCCTCAATTCTTCTAATTGGGTATTTTACTCTCACAAATTGGTGTTTCCTATGCTCGCACCCAACTTTTACACCAAATGTTTTAAGGCTTACGCAAAACCTTATAATTTATGTCTCAAGGCTCACATAAAACCTCACAAGTGTTTTCACAAAGCCTCACACTTAACCTATACAAGAGTTTTAGAACTAGGCTAACTCTCAAACCCACAACCACTGGTGTTTAATGCTTACACCAAATAATAGAAGCTCATATATAATAATTGAATGTACAAAGTTTAAGAAACAAAATTGCAAAAGCTTGGCTATATTGAATGTTATTCTCTATGCATTCAAATCCATTTGGTAGAGTATTTATAGGCAACAATCACTAAAGAGATGTTACAAATAAACTATGTCTAAATCTTCAAGTTATGTTGGGCAAATCTTGCATTAAATATTTATCAGAGGATGTTCACAGTCGTGATCAGACATTCACGGTTGTAATTCTTTTTTATGCACTAAAATTCTTGAATTCATGGTAAAAAATCCAATTTGTATCTAACTACTAGTCCACGTAGCATACCACCATTGGTCTTTCAAGAAAAATTACCTTTATGTTCTTTGAGCCAGACTCAAAGTCATAATCACGAGTTTGTTTTCTCTTGCACGCGACGGTCACCACGAATCCTTCTATCTGTCAATGAGATGGTCTTTTGCCAAATTGCAGTCTCGGCTAACATTTTGCTCTTTCAAGTTTTGATTTACCAATGGCTATTTGGGACAATTGGCATGGTCTAGTTAAGGAGTTGATTCCCTTTACGCAAATGCAAAAGTCTCAGTTGTGAAGATGGACGCGACTTCCACTATAAAATCTTCTATTTCAACTTCATCACTTTCTTGCCAAGATCACAGTTATGATTTTCTCGATAAAATTATTTATTCATTCTTCTTTCAAGATAGTGGTCATAAATTACAAGTTCTTGACTGCAAAATAGGATGCCTTTCTTAATTTTCGAGAATTAGACTCTCATTCAACTTTCAAATCAAACCTATCTAAAAATCTTTAAAATCAACACTTAGAAATGATGTTAGAACATATCAATCTTCATTGTCAAGATCAAAAGAGATTTTTGACTTAGATTTGACCAACTTAGTCCAATAAACATGATTTTTTACTATTATGTTGAGAGACCTTTGGTTTAACATGTTATTGTATGTTAATTGATACTCGAGAGAGATTAGTTAATCACCTAAGTGATCCAATAGTAACACTTGATGAATGAATAAATTGAATGAAAGATTATAAACTATAAGTTGTTGACAAGTGAAGTCGAACCCTTAGCTAACTTCTTCAATTGATTATTTCCTTTCTAATAATTTTATTTATAGTTTAATTAGTTTTAACTCTTATTTCAAACATTATTTTATTAATTTTAACTCTTATTTCAAACATTATTTTATTTAGGATTTCTAGATAATACAAGCAACATAAAGCTTAGTACTTATTGCACAATCCTTATTGGAACAATATCCATACTCTTTTATACTTTATTATTTGACGACCAATGTACTTATAATTCAAGGGTTTATTTGTGTTGCACTAACCCATCATCAAGTTTTTGGCGTCATTGCTGGGGATCAATGACATTAACACTAAGCAATTATTTCTATATTAATCTAAAATTTTCCTTTTGTTTTTGCATAGTTTGTGTTTCTTATTTTTATTTCTTGAATGTAATTAGAACTTCATGACATGGATGCGTGATAAGAGTCATTTTAGCATATACTTTTAGGTTATTAATTAAGAGTTTGACTTATTTTTATGGTATTTTATTTTAGAATAGTTAATTTTCTATTTCTTTTATGGTTGCATAGGAAATTGTTTTAAAAAAAACTAAATTGTAGTTTTCAACAGTATTGCATGGCCTATACATTGGGCCATGCAAGGCCTCAAATCTAGATTTTACAATGCAGTGCGGGCTACTTTTTAAGATAGAGATTAAAACTATTTGGATAAAGAATCCTGGGTCAGAAAAGAGCAGATTTTTAGGAGAGAAAATTTGATTCAAGATCTATATCAATTAAAAAGAAGATTTTGTAAAGACTTATAGAGTTTTTCTTATTAGTTTTCATTGTTTTTGCTAGCAAGACTCTTATTCTATGTATTCTTCTACTAAATTCAATGGATTTCTTCTTCTTTGTTTCTTTTCCTTATAAGATGAACTAATTCTTCAATTCAAGGGATTAGGCTGAAAGCCCAATATTTATTTTATGAATATATAAAATGATGTTTCCTTCATTTATGTTATGTGTCTTGATTTAATATGTTTTATCTTAATTGATCTTGTATGTATGAACGACCACATAAGTGTAATGTTTGAGATATTAGATGATAAAATGAAAATGGAAGTCTAAGGTTAGTCCTAACATATTAACTCAGAGATTGAGACCACGAGAGTAAGCTCGACTTCTTAAGATATTCAAGGATTATTATTGGACTTGGTTTGTAACGACTATTTTCATTTATAGATCATGGCATTTATATCTAAAAATATATATGCATACAGGCTTACTCATCATACATACACAATTCAACATGTATTTAATGTACATATATGTTAACTAATGTTCAAGGCAAGTGACCATAAACTGGTTCCTATCTAGATATAAGTACATGACATAAGGAGAGAGAGAGTTGGAATTCAACCGAAGACTTGTGGTCCATGTGTCTCTATGCAAAACTCTATGCACCAAAGTATCCAAAACCTATGCTTTAATATATGAGAAACATAATTGCAATTTCGTGAGTCATGAATCAATGAATAAAAACAATAATCAAATTCTTGTGGCACAACAAACATAAGAATATTATCAGAATACGTTACAAGTATAATAATTGACTATGTAAGTGCAAGTGCAATAGATTGATTTTTGTTATGACCTTGCAAGGCAAACACTGCTCCCATGAATCCATGTGATTCAAATGACATTTGATTTTTGTTAGTCATCATATAATAAGTGAATCATTTGATCAATAACATGTGCCAATAGGACAAATTGGTCCATTTTCCACTATATTTGCAAGTGTTTGACAAGTCCATCACAACATCATTTTAGTCACATATACAAGTGTTCATTCACAATGGTATACCAAGTAATCATTAAGAGTATATAATTCTCACTTGACTTGTATTCACATGTAAAGTGTGACAATTCAATCTCATATACATGTAATAGAACATAATCATATTATAAAATTATCACATTTACACATTAGAATCTAATTATGGTTTTTACTCACATTTTGATGTGACCAACCTTTATGGTAGGCTTGGTTCCCTCTCTAGGCTTCCTCAAAGTTTTGAGATCCTAACATTTGATACATACATGGTTATAAGTATGTCAAAATGATTATGAATGCCTGATATGCAACTATGGCATGATCTATGCAAGTGGACCTAGTGTTTATGCATATTTTTCTTATATGGCAGCTCGACCTTGCTATACTCTCACAGTAATAACTCTAGATAATACTTATCCAAATGTTTTGATTCTTTTTTTTTCAAATGAAATAGACACATAACTATACAACATATTCAAATTTTAGGTCAATATCAGACATATAGAAAATGTAGTGAATTTTTGAATTTTGCCTTATTTCAATGTCATCTCAGTCTGAGTAGGTCTTACATTGTTGGGCATATATCAAATTATACAAATCCAATTGCAAAAATTATCTTCCAAAAGTTACAAAACACATAAAGGAACATTTTTCATGTTTTACTCATTGTCTAATTTTGTCTATAAAGTTACCAAAATAAATGGCCAATCTCAGGGTGAGCAGGTTTTCAACATGTTGACAATTAGTCATAATAAAGGGCCAATATCTCTACAATCATGTCAAATTTGGCAAACATATTTAACAGGCATGTACATCAAACATAAATTTAGAACTTTCAAGTTAGTCACATTATAAAACTCTGAATCTATGGCCATCAAATTCTCAAAAAACAAAATTATAAGACTGATAAGATTTCATCGATTTCAGAGTCAGTCATAATCAATAAGCCATATTTATTCACACACAAAATATCAAGAAAAACTTCTTTACCAATATTTATAGGGGATATAACCCTACAAATTTTATGTTTGAACTTTGTCTAAATCCAAACATAAGGTCATCAAAATATAAGAATAGAAAGACTAAGGAGATTTTTATTAGTTGTGAACCTGCCCTAATGAAGAAGCCATATCTCCTCACACACACCAAATTAAACAAAAATGTTTTACATGCATTTGGATAGGGCATAATGCTACAAATTTTATATTTTTCACTTTCCCATTTCCTCTTATAGATTTATGAATTCGAGGGCATAAAACTCTACTCTAGCAACAAAAACAACACAATCAACTCTTGTTTCTCTTGAATTTCAACTTCCATACATGAGCTCTACCTCAAATATTCCATAATTCCTACTAACCATGCATGATTAAAATGTCATGAGGGATTAATTTCATATGGAAAGAAGATAAATTAACTTACCTATTTTTTTGAAACTATAAAAGCTTAGGATTCCTTCCTAAGCAGCTCACTCTTCTCCCTCTCCATCTTTTTCTTCTTCTTCTTTTTCCTCTTCACCTTCTTATTCTTCTTCTTCTTCTTTTTTTCTTTCTTTCTTCCTTAGCTCTGCCTTTCTTCTACTACCCCTCAAGTTTAACCTCTCTATTTTGATCCTAAAGGCTAAAAAATTGCACTTGTAAGCTTATTGTAACAAGACAAAATCATGGTGTCTCATTTCCATTGGTTGGAAGTTCACTTTTCCCCTTTAGTCCCTCTTCATCACTCCTTCATCACCTTCATCCATCTCTTAATCCCCATATGCTCCTTATACTTTTAAATAAGCTGTAAAACACCATTATTTATGATACTATAACATGCACACAACATAAGATAATTTGCCATGAAACTATACTAACATTACATATATGTTTAAGTGCCCTAAATGCAATGGTGCAAATGTCAACAACGTGCTTATCCAAGTCACATATCTAAATGATCATTTATGCATTGCATATGTTCATATGGGATTGGAAATCATTTATGTAATGAATATGTTCATGTAAGAATACTAATGAATATGGATATGGATGTTACATTTCTTCCCCTCTTATGAAGAATTTAGTCCTTCAAATTTAATACTTGTAAATAAATGTGGATATTGTCTTTTAATGTTCTCTTCTATTTCCCATGTAGCCTCTTCTTATGAATGGTTTTTCCATAATAGCTTAACCAATGGATTTTATAATTGTTTTGTCTTATAACTAATGATTTTCACTGGTTCTTCAATGTAACATACATCATCTGTAATTATTATTGCTAGATCCCTAAGTATATGTGTAGGATCAGACCAATACTTTTTTAGCATACTCATAAAGAATACATCATGAATCTGATCCATCTCTGGTGGTAGTACTAGCCTGTAAGCCAATAGACTGATTCCTTCTAAGATCTCATATGGTCATATGTATCGATGACTCAGTATCCCCTTCTTGCCAAATCAAATTATTCCTTTCCATGGTGAAACTCGAAAGAACACTTTCTCTCCTACCTCATATTCCATTTTTGTTTTATGTTGGTCTACATAGCTCTTTTTCCTATCTTGTGCTGCTTTAAGTTTGCTCTTGATTACCTTCACCTTCTTCACAGTGTCTTTCATTTGTTATGGCCCTTCTAAAACATGCATCCCTTTTTCATCCTAATAGATAGGACTTCGACATTTTCTTCCATATGCTTCATATGGTGTTATCTGTATACTGCTATGATAATGATTATTATAAGCAAATTCAATCAAGGCAATATATTCATTCCATACATCTTTGAACTCTGTCACACAAGCTTAAAGCATGTCTTTAAGTGTCTAAATTGTCCTTTTTGATTGCCCATCTGTCTTAGGATGAAAAGTTGTGTTAAAACTCAACTTGGTACCTAAAGCCTATTGCAAACTGAACCCAAAATTGAGATGTAAATCATAGATTTCTATATAATACAATTGATATTGGAACGCCATGTAATCTGATAATTTCATCCACATATTTCTTAGCTAAGTGGTTAAGTGAACTACCCCATCGAATAGGCAAAAAGTGAGCTGACCTGGTTAGTCTATCAATGATCACCCATATAACATCATTCTTTTTTAAAGTTCTTAATAACTCATATACAAAGTCTATTGTTATTCTTTCTCAGTTACATACTGGACTCGTCAATGGTTTCAATTTTCCAGCTGGTGCTTGATGTTTCGTTTTGATATGCTAACAAGTCAAACATGTTAAAACATAGGTTCCTATATCTTTCTTCATTTTAGACCACCAAAAATGAGATCACAAGGTATTATAAATTTTTGTCATTCCTAGATGCATGGCATATGGAGTATTATGTGCTTCTTCTAGGATTTTCTTTGTAAGTTACCAACATTAGCCACACAAATATGAGAACCCAACATCAAGGCATCATTTCTAATATCAAAATCACCATGTCTCCCATATTTTACAATTTTAATCATTTTATGTAACTTTGGATCCTTATCCTAAGCTTCTTTAATTCGATCATGTAACATTGATCTCACTTGAAAAGAAGCAATCAATGCCCCATTATTTTGTATGCTTACTTTCTTATTCATAGCTCGTAATTAAACTAAATAAGATAATGAAAATACCTGTAAATGAGCTACAATGCTTCTTGAATTCCTACTCAAAGCATTAACAACCACATTTGCCCTCCCTGGGTGATACTCAATGGTGCAATCATAATTCTTTAGCAGTTCTAACTGCTGCCTTTATCTCATATTTAATTCTTTTTAGCTCATCAAATACTTCAAGCTCTTGTAATCTATAAATATCTGAAAAGTTTCTCCATATAAGTAATGTCTCCATATTTTCAAAGCAAACACAACGACGACAAGTTCTTGTTTATGTAATGGGTACGATAATTCGTAAGGCTTCAATTGTCTAGATACATATGCAATTACCTTACCATGCTGCATTAAAACACATCTCAAACCTTGATGAAAGGCGTCATTATATATTACAAACCTTCCATTACCGGTAGAAATGGCTAACACTAGAGCATATGTCAATCTATCTTTTAATTCATCAAAACTCTCCTGACATGTTTTAGACCACTGAAATGTTGTATTTTTCCGAAGTAACTTAGTCAAAGGAGCAACTATAAGTGAAAACCCCTCAACAAATCGACAATAACACCTAGTTAGTCCTAAGAAACTTCGGATTTCTGCAACATTCTTTGGGGTTTCCCATTTTACTATTACTTCAATTTTGTTTGGATCCACCTATCTACCTTTTCCAAAAATTGTCCTAAAAATACCACATGGTCAATCTAGAACTCGCACTTGCTTAATTTAGTAAATAGTTGTCTTTCTCTTAAAATTTACAACACAATCCTTAAATGTTATTCATGCTCCTCTTTGTTCCTTGAATACACCAGTATGTCACCAATGAACACAATTATAAATTCATCTAAGGCTGGAACACTTTGTTCATATGCAATAGTGGCATTGGAGTTTAGACTTATGAGTCTTCCTCCTATACATGGCTTTGCTATGAATGGGGATTTTCCTAATACCAATATCATGTGAATGTGAGCATGAGTATGAATGGATGGATGTATAAGAGAAGTTTTTGTGTGTTTGGGTGAACATGCTTTTTAGTGTAACTATATGCATGATTAGCCTTCTTAGGGATAGACTTTAAGCCTTAATACACCATTTCTTTGCTCTTAGGCAATGATGGCTTAGTGCTTTGAGCACTTTTCCTTCTAAATACCTAAATATTAAATGCTTGAGGTGTTTAGGCATTAATGAAGGTTGTGAGAGACGATGTAGATGAAGAGTCTCCATTAAAGCCTAGACCATGCCTAACTTAAGGAGGTCTTTGAGATATAATAAGTGTATCCAAAACATCCTTTCCCTTGTAAAACTTAGATATGGAATTTCTAAGTTATATTTCTTCACCCTTTAAAAAGTCATTCTCCTTTCTCAAAGAGTCTAGGGATGAAAATAATTTAGAAAGACTCTCAATAGATTTCTTGAGTTCTTCGCTTGAAGTCCTCTACTCACTTACAAGATTATGCAAGGATTTAAATTCAACTTATAATTTATAGCATTTCCTTTTGTAAGATTCCATTTGTGACTTATATTTGTCATAGTTTAAGGTGAGAGCTTCTAGAAACTCATCATCTACATCATCTAACTCATCATATTCTTCATAAGAATGGGGTGAAGAGCTTACCTTATTGATGAATCATATTGTGCCATGAAACACAAGTTTACAACCTCCTATTCTTAATCTTCTTCACTTACGCTTTCATCCCAAGTTGCCTTGAACCTCTTCCTCTTCTCCGTGTCCCCTTTCTTTTTATTCTTCTTTTTCTTCTTCATCTTCTTTAATTTAAGACAATCATACTTGATATGGCCTTACTTGCCACATTCATAACAAGTAACCCCTCTATTCTTTCTTTGAGGTTTGGAGTTACTTTATTGATGTTTCTTCTTTCTTTTCTTTTCCTTATCTGTTTCTTTGTTCTTCTTGAAAGCATTGATAGCTCCTCTTCCTCTTTGTCACTATTTCCTTATTAGAAAAATCTCTAGTTCATTTTCTTTTGATGAAGACTTATTATTTTTTATATTTTTTAATTTGTTTTCTTCGCCTATCATCTTTTTAATTTCCTCATCCTTCTTCAAGGCTAGCTCATGAGTTAGAAGCTTGCCTATTATAACATCAGTTGGTACCTTTCCAATCTCTAGATTTGACTATTTGGATGCTGCAGACCTTGCCACTAAACTTTTCAATAGGTAAAGATATAAAATTTTTTTAATTTACCTCATGATTGGTCAAAATTCTTTAAAACTTCTTCATGTTTGTGACAATTGCAAGGAGCCTATTTGTCATGTTTGTAGTGCTTTCATTCTCCTTCATCATAAATATATCTCATTCAGTCACATACATTTCAAGCCTACTGAACTTCACAAAAGTAGTGTCTTCATGGTAGTTTTCCAAGGTCTTCCAAATCCCATGAGCTATGAGGCAATGTTGGACCCTTTTAGTTTATTCTCTTGGGAGAGAACTCATAAGGATTGCCATAGCTCTCTTATTTCTTCCATTGGATCTCTTATGAGCTTTACGCACTTTTCTCTTAGGATCAGTTCTTCACTTCCATTAACCACCTTAGTAGGTGGCTTCCACTCTTTCACTATGATGGCTCAAAGATCCACCACCTTGCTATCTAAGCAAATTTCCATCATATACTTCTAATGAGTATAGTAGGATCCATCAAAATAAGGCCTGAGATGGGTATGGATTCCTTCTTATGCCTTGATATTTTCTCACGCAATAAAGCTTTGAAATGAGACAATGTTTTAATACTACTTATTAGCCCTAGTGCACTAAGAAAGGGGGTTAAATTTATAGGAGATTAAAAATTTTGATGGGAAGGTAAGGAGTCTAGATAATTAAAAGAAGGTAGAGAAAATGAACACCAGTGTTTATAATGGTTCGGGTGCCAACAAACTCTACTTTCACTCCCTAATTCTTCACAATTAGGTATTTCAGTCAACTAAAAATAGTGTTTCCAACCTCACACCTAACTTGTACAATGTGTTTTATGGCTCACACACAACCCTTGCACTTTGTGCTTATAGGCCTATTCAAAACCTTACTCAAGTGTTTTGGATAGGATTACACTTCAACCTATTATAAGAGTTTTGGAAGCTAGGCTAGCTCTTAACCTAATTACAAAGGTGTTTAATGCTAACACCAAACAATCAAGAACTCACAATAAAAAAGTAAAAAGATGTGAAGCAAATTTGTAAGATTTTGGTTATAATAAATGAAATTCTCTTACATTCATGCTTGTTTGGTGGTGTATTTATTGGTAACAACCACCAAAGAGACATTACTCATAAACTATGCTTAAATCTCTAAGGTATGTTAGGCCGATTTTGCATTAAAAACTTGCTAGAAAGAAGTCGCGGTTGTGACTAGCATCTCATGGTCCCAATTTTCCAATTTACATTAGGAAGCCTGAAATCATGATAGAGAACCCCATTTTGTGTCTAACAGCTAGTCTATATGTCATTCTCCCATTGGTCATCTAAGAAATATGACCATTATATTTAACCAACCAACTAAAAGTAACAGTCCTAATTGATATCCTTTTTGGGAGCGATAAAGACTATAAATTCTTCCATCTGGTGAGGAGAAAACACATTCTTAGGGTGTGATTGAGATATATGCTTTGCCCTTATGAATTTTGATATTCCAACGGTTGCTTTGGACACTTTGCATGATCTAGTTGCAAACTTAGTTCCTTCCTTTTATGCATGATATTTGTGATAGTGACTCTAGACATGAACACCACCGTGAATCTCTTTGTGAGTCATTCAAGTTTCCTTCAACTAAAAGCGACTATAAACTCTTTTAAGATTTCTTCTGGCCTAACTCTATCCATCCTTATTATAAGGTTACGATCATGAATTAGAGGATCCTAATGGTGAATTTGGATATCTTGCTCAAAGTTAGAGATTCATATTTTCATCTAACTTCTAATGAAAATCTAACTTAGAAACTACAAAAACAACACTTACAAGACATTAGTACCAATCAAGATTCATTGTCAAGATCAAAAGAGGCCTATGACTTAGGTTTGATCAACCTCATCCAACATAGAGGAAAAGGCATAGGCTAATTATGTCAAACCATTATAAATCTTATGTCTTGATTCTTTATCTATTTTGGTAAGTAATTTTAATTTGTATCACTTGCCATTGCCCTATTCGACCCCCTTTTATTGGCAGTTGGTCTTTTGATCAAAGCTTAAATGCTTATAGTAAAGATCATGGCAAGTTACACATAATCACAATACATCCATAAGCCTTCATTCTTCAATGGAGATGACTATGGTTACTAGAAGAATCGTATGAAATCTTCCTCGACAGTGAAACCATTAATTTATGGGATATTGTTAAAGAATGAAGAGAGGTTCCCATAAAGCAAGTGGGCGATGTTCTTGTGCCAAAGCCAATAAGTGAGTGGACTACTAAAGAAAATAAGGTAAACATAAAGAATAAAAGAGCAATACATGTTCTTTTTTATGCAATCCATAAGTCTCATAATGCTAAGTTACAAATGTGTACATCATCCAAAGAATATAGGACACATTGTAAACTCAGCATGATGGAACCAGTGAAGTAAAAGAGAAAAAGACATAAATCCATTCGTACATATATATAACATTTATACACCAACCTAGTGAAACTATTAATGAGATGTACAATAGATTCATAGACACTGTGGCACTCTCAAAACTTTAGGAAGTTATATACAAATGAGGACATGGTAGCAAAAATTCTTAAAACACTTCCCAAAGATAAGTGGAAAGCTAAGAAGACAATTATAGAGAAAGCCAACAAACTGGAAGTCTCATCACTTGATGAAAAAGAAAGTCTTAGCATTGAAAGCCAAAAATGTACATTCTAAAATGCCTTTTACTTCTTATTTACATACTTCTTCCTATTTTAGTAATGATGAAGATAATAATGAAGATTATCATCTTGCCTTCATTGCTAATCAAGTAAAGAAATTTCTTTCAAATAAAAGGTTAGAAAGGTAAGGAACTGTAACATCCCTATCCATACTCATTGGCATTATCACTTGAATATATTCATTGCATAAATGATATGAAATCCATATGAACATGTGCATTAGATAAATAATAATTTAGACATGTGAATTGTAGAAGCATGACAATGACACTTGCACCATTGCATTTGGGGCACTTGAACATATATGTAGTGCTTGTATAGTTGCATGACAAATTGTTTTATATTATGTGGTTGTTATAACATCATAAATAATGGTGTTATATAGCTTATTTTAAAGTATAAGGAGCATCTAGGAATTAGTAGATGGATGGAGTTGCTAAAGGAGTGAAAAAGAGGGACTAAAAGAGAAAAGTGAACTTCCAACCAATAGGAATGCAACACTATGATTTTGTCTTGTTGCAATAGGCTTACAAGTGGATTTTTTGATCCATTAGGATTAGAATTAAGGGCTTAGACATAAGTTATAACAGAAGAGAGAGAGAGAGAGAGAGAGAGCTAAAGAAGGATGGAAGAAAGAAAGAAAGGAAGAAGAAGAAGAAAAATAAGAGGAAGAAGTGTAGGCTACCTAGGAAAGAGTCATAAGGTTTTCTAATTTTGGGACAATAGGTAAGTTAATTTATCTTCTTCTCAACTAAAATTAACCTCACATGACATGTTAATCATGCATGGTTAGTGAGAATTATGGAATAATTGAGGTAGAGCTCTTGGATGGAAGTTGAAATCAATCCAAGAGAACAAGAGTTGTTTGTGTTAGATTATGCTGTTAGAGCAGGATTTTGTACCCATGATTTCATAACCCTAGAAAAGGAATTAGGAAAAGTGAAAAATATGAAAGTTGTAGCTTTATATCCCATATAAATTCATATGAAAAACTTTTTCTTAATTTGGTTTGTGTGAGGAGTTATGGCTCCTTCGTTAGGACTAGTTCACAACCAACCGAGATGACATTATTCTTATATTTTGATGGCCTTATGTGCTGATTTTGACAAAGTTTAAAACATGAAATTTGTAAGGTTATATCCCCTATAAATACTTGTAAAGTAGTTTTGATTTATTTGTTGTGTGAAAAGAGAGATGGCTCATTGATTGGGACTAACCCCATACCTAGATGAAACTTCATCTTTCTTTTAATTTTGTTTTTCAAAAATTTGATGGCCATAGACTCATAGTTTGATGATGGTCCAAACTTGAAAGTTATATATTTATGTCTGATCTACATATCTATGAAATATTTTTGGCAAATCCAATATGGTTGTTGAGATATTGTCCCTTCATCATGACTGTTTATCAATATGTTACAAACCTATTCCCCCTGAGATTGGTCTTTTGTTTTGATGACCTTATAGACTGAATTAGACAATGAGTAAAACATGAAAAATGTTAATTTAAATGTTTTTGTAACTAATGGTAGATTATTATTGCAATTGTATTTCTACAATTTGTGATACACCTAGGAATGTAAGACCTACTTAGACTAAGATGACATTGCAGTAGGGAAAAATTTAAAAATTCACCACATTTTTTGTGTGCCTAATATTAGCATGAGATTTGAATATGTTGTCTCATTATCTGTCTAGTTTGTTTAAAAAAAAGAATCAAGTCATTTGGAAAAGTATATCTAGAGTTATTGTTATGATATTATAGCAAGCTTAGGCTACCATATAAGGAAAATATGCATAAAAACTAGGTCTAGTTGCATGGATCATGCCATAGTTGCATACCAAACATTCATAATCATTTTGACATACTTATAACCATATATGTATCAAATTTGAGGATCTCAAAATTTTGAGGAAGCCCTAGAGAGAGAACCAAACCTACCATAAAGGTTGGTCACAACAAAAGGTGAGTAAAAACTATAATTAGATTCAATGTGTGTGTGTGTGTGATAATTTTATGATATGTTTATGTTCTATTACATGTATATATGATTGAATTGTTACATTTTACATGTGAATACAAGTCAAGTGAGAATCATACGCTCTTAATGATTACTTGGTATACCATTTG